>CM035414.1:110576890-110709390 GCA_020310875.1 Ceratopteris richardii
CTTGTGTTCGATGATGTCTGGTGGGCACAACCTCAACCGCTTGAATTTCGATGTGTTCAGTGGTTACGGTGTGCTTCAAGTACATACGAGTGATTTCGATGATTACCGGTGTGGCCGCCCAGCTCAATTTCTTTGGATTCTATGTGTTTGGCACATATCCCACTATAAACACCATCTTAGGATCAACAGCTCATCGACCCCAAATTTGGCGGTGCTGTCGAGGCCTATCTTTCTTCCACCTTTCAATCATTGCACCGTCTGCTTTGTTATATGCCTGTTTTCTTCAACCTTTCAATCACTGGCATCCGCAATTGTCATGGCTGCCATTGATAGTTAATCGCGTGTGTTCTTCCCAGTGTCCTACAGCCTACACGTTCACTACCTTCATGTGGGTGCCTACGGCTGAATTCCATTTTTAGCGCATGCAGCTATTGCGGCCCATTGTGATTGTGTACCACCCCGATTTTGAGCTTAATCCTTGGTGGTTCAATCGTTGCATCGTGTGTTGGCTAGTGGCTAGTTTCCCTGCACATCCACCAAGCTTGATGCAAAGTCGACCTCCACAGGGTGATAGATCGTATGTGATTGAGAGAGAGAGAGAGAGAGAGAGAGAGAGAGAGAGAGAGAGAGAGAACAAAGAGATAGAGAGAGGAAGAGCGATATATCCTCACTCACATCCTGATGCATTGATTTTATTTCTCACTTCAAATGGTAGAATCATATGCTTTTTCATGCATTTGGTGTGATTATGAGGATTACACAATTGTGTATTGTCCATTTCATACGTGCATCCAATGTTTGGGGGATTGTGCACCATTATGTACAAGAGACATATTCAATTTGCTTAGTCTATATGATGAGAACTTCAAAAAGATTAGGTATGGTAATTGAACTACATTATTTTATAATATCCGACCATTAAAAAATGGATTACTTCAAGGCAAAAACGATCTTAAAGCCATCCCCATGTTTTAGAATAATCTATGCATGTTCCCTAGAATGCTTGATAAATTTATTGCATGTTGTGACAAGTTGATGAATAAGATAACAAACATCACTTATATACTATATGATGAATTGTAAGAAGAGATTGTGGATACCTCCAAAGGATGAGTCTGGTGTTGCAAAAATCTGTTCTACACCTGCCAAGATAACTTCAGGGATAGTAAGTGGACACCTTGAGCTTACTATGGATGCATATAAACCACATTAGTACTTTGGAATATCAATCTCAAATCGATACATCAAAAGAAATAACTTACTCCAAAAGAGATGACTCAAAAGGTACTATTTTGGGATGAGGTGCTCTCTCAAATTTCACTAAGAGCTCATAGGCTACTAAGAATTGTCCAGAGATATTTTGCACACTTCAAACTAGATATATGATAAACCTAAAGCAACGAAAATTATGAATTTTGATGAACCATACTGAGAGAATTTAATTTAGGAACATTTGGGTTTCATCCAGACATCTCACGAAATATCTACATGTATACACAGGCCACTTCAAATAGATGTAGCTCAAAGAATATTCACAATGATGATAAAAAATGATATAATGCAAATAGAATTCACACTTTACCTATATCAATTTAAATATCATCAAAATATTAACTATACACAGAGAAATCAATGATCAAACTTGACTGAAAATGAGACATAGACTTGTAGCAGTAGTTGAAGTGAACTCTAAGAAATGACTTGAAAGATCGATTTGTATTGAACATATAGTACATGGAAATAGTGGGAATGAAGCTTGAGGATAAGGGGCACAATTTGTGCTTCACCAATAGTATAAATCATGGCCATAACCTCCTCTCAATGTAGCAAAGAATCTGCTCTACTCCGCAACTCATTTTGAGAGTATAAATAGAGGTATTTGAATTCAAACTTTGGAGGGATGCTACCTAAAAGTTCCCTTGTGTTAGGGGCATCTTAGCTAATTGATTTAGCCAACTGCAACTTCGTGATTAGTACCTAACAAGGTCATGAGATTCTCTTTGGTATTTACCTTTAATGTAATTACTTTTCAATTAATCACTTTTACAAGAGGTTGTTCTTGTGGCTTCTCTCATTGAGAGTATACATAACAAATTGACGAATGATCAAGCACTAGGCTTGGATAAAACAATGCACCAACAGTTCCCCCTCAAGCCTAGCATGCTTGAGTCTTCATTTTTCCTTGATTTCTCGCAAACCAATCATTCCTTTGAACTTGCTTAGCTTGATACCTTCCAATGGCTTAGTCAACATGTTTGCACATTGGAGATTAGTAGATACATAGGATTATTGAAAATCCTTGCTCAGAAACTTCTCTCTTACATAGTGATAATGGACTTCAATATGCTTTGTTCTAGCATGGTGGACTGGATTAGCTACTAAGTGAAGTGAGCTAGTGTTATCACCAAAGATGTGAGGTGTTAGAGTATGTAGCCCCAAATCTGAGTACAGACCTTTCAACCACATTGCTTCTTGTGTTGCAATAGCCAATCCTCTGTATTTAGCCTTAGTAGATGACAAAGAAACAATTGGTTGCTTCTTTCAAGACCAGAAGATGAGCTTTGAACCTGCAAGAGACAAATAACCTGATGTACTCTTCCTATCATCCTTTGATCCAACCCAATCTGAATCAGAGTAGAGTTTGAGATCAATCTCTAAAGTAAAGGGGTAAAATATCCCTTCATTGATCCTACCCTTAAAGTATTTGAGTACTATCTTGGCTGCTTCCATGTGTGGCTTCCTTGGCTTGTGCATGAATTGACTGAGCATGCTAACATTGTAGCATATGTCCACCCTAGTGAGGGTTGCATAGCTCAAACTTCCTACCAAGCTTTGATAGCTTGTGATGTCTTCAATGGGTTCTCATTCATAAGCACTAAGCTTATGGTTCAACTCCATGGGTGTACCTACACACTTTAGTATTCTCCATTTTAAACTTAGAAAGCATGTCATGTACATACTTCCTTTCAGTGATATAGATACCAGAATCTATATAGACAAGCTCAAGTCTAAGAAAGTAAGTGAGTGGTCCAAGATCACTGATCTTGAATTCATCCTTGATTCCCATCTTTACCTATTTGATTCCATTGATGTCACTCCTTGTGATTATGATGTCACGAAGTTGAAGTTG
Source organism: Ceratopteris richardii (assembly GCA_020310875.1). Classification (NCBI taxonomy): domain Eukaryota; kingdom Viridiplantae; phylum Streptophyta; class Polypodiopsida; order Polypodiales; family Pteridaceae; genus Ceratopteris; species Ceratopteris richardii. The sequence goes on from CM035414.1 coordinate 110,580,021, forward strand.
GAGAAGTTGATTAGCTAAGATCCCCTAACACAAGGGAACTTCTAGGTAGCATCCCTTGAAAGTTTGAAGTCAAATACCTCTATATATACACTCAAAATGAGTCGTGGAGTAGAGCATATTCTTTTCTACATTCAGATCATTATCATACCAATTTTCAACATCAGTGGTTCAATATTCTATGAGCTACATCTATTTGAAGTGACCTACGTATACAGGTAGATATTACCTGAAAGTTCGTGATGACACCCCAATGTTCCTAAATTAAATTCTCTCAGTATGGTTCATCAACATTTATCATTTTTGTTGCTTTAGGTTCATCGTATATCAAATTTGAAGTGTGCAAAATATCTCTAGACAAATCTCAGTAGGTTGTGAGCTTTGAGTGAAATTCCAAAGAGCACCTCATCCCAAAATAACAAGTTTTGAGTCATCTGTTTTGGATTAAGTTATCTGTTTTGATGTTTCAATTTGAGATTGATCTTCCAAAGTACTAAGGTGGTGTAGAGCATTGTTTTGGAACACTAGACGCATCCTTTGGAGGTATCCACCATCTGTTCTCATAGTGGTATTAGAGCATAGTTGAATCAACATAGGAGATGGTTTTCCTTCTATCATTGACAAACTTGATAGAAACAACTACCCAACTTGGTCTTTGAGGATGGAGGCCTACCTTCAAGGAAGAAATCTATTTGGATACATACTTGAAGATGAAGTCATGCCAACAATGAGAGGCAAAGGGCAACCATCACAAGGAGAGTCGGAGAGGCTTACAATAATGAGAAGTAGATCCTATACTCTAAACTCAATTTATGATTTTCTCTTACCTCATTTGAAAGGATGCAAGACCTCAAGAGAGACCTGGAATGCACTTGCTACCTTCTTCTCTTCAAACACTATAGCAAGGAAGAACCAATTATGGATGGAGTTCACTACCTTGAAGAAAAGTCCCAAGCAAAGTGTGATTTATCATGTCACCAAGATGAAGGAGATTTCCGATCAGCTGGGAAGCATTTGAGAGGTGATTGAAGAAGAGAAAATCATAAGGCAAATCATCAATGGCATCAAAGCTGATGACAAGTGGGAATCATTCACAACTGCCATGGATCTATACATGGGCATGCAAGTACCTGAGCTGAACACCTTGATGGGCCAACTCTTCACACATGAAGCAAAGATAAAAAAAAATCCTAAAGCCTCAAGAGGTAATCAATCTTCTTCCTTATACTGTAATAAAGCTAAAGCTAAGGATAAGTCAAAGCCTAAGAAGAATGAAGATGAAGGTAGCTCTTTCCAAGCCAACTTCACAGGTAGAGGAAGGGCTAGAGGAAGAGGGTAGAGGAGGAAATCAAGGCAGGGGGAGACCCTAAACATCTCAACCTGGCAATATATGTGGTTATTCTAATCACACTACTAAAGAATGTTAAAGGAACCCAAGAAATTCCAGTGGAAGAGGACTCAATAGAGGTAGCTATGGATCAAATAGAGGCAGATACAATGGAGGATACAACAATAACTACTACAATAACAATAACAACTATGAAAGTGGATTCAAAGGAAGGAAAGATTACAATAACTACACTGAAGACCAACGCCAAGAGGACTCACTACTTCTCATGAACATATCATTCAAGCAGCATAAGGATGATTATTATATCTTTTATATTGATTCAATATGCTCCAATCATGTATCAAGAAATGTAGCATTGCTCTTTGACCTAGAAGATCCTAAGAATAAACATGAAGTGAAGACAAGAGATGTTACAAGGCATTCAGTGGAAAAGATAGGTAACTTCAAGACATCAAATGGCAACATGAATCTTCTAAGCAAGGTATTGTATGTACCTACAATAATTAACCAAAAACTTGATATGTGTTGGACAAACTGTGGAGAAAGGATTGTAGGTTAGATTCACAAGAGATGGAGCATATGTGGAAGATCCAAAAAAAGGATTTAGAAAGATTGCCAAAGGAGATAAGATAGGAAGACTTCACTTTCGAAGTGGAAGACACCAATAACATAGATTTCTTTAGCTATGGATCTCAAACACTCTCTGAATTGGAGGTATGATATAAAAGGCTTGCTCATATTGGTGAAAGAACCTTGAAAGAAATATGGAGGGATCAAAGTGGACTTGGATTACCCATCATAAATCAATATATGATCTACAATTGTGAAGCTTGTCCATTTGGCAAGGCACATAGACAACCCTTCAATAGGAGCTATTGGATCTTGTTCACACAGATGTGTGGGATCCAAGCAAAGAATCTTCTATCTCAGGTTCAAGATATTATGTATATGTAAAGAATGCATTTCTCAATGGATGGATTTCAGAAGAAGTTTATATGTCACAACCACCAGGTTATGAAGATGCACATCATCCAAATTATGTGTGCAAATTGAAAAAGGATTTCTATGGTTTGAAGCAAGCTCCAAGAGCTTCGAACGATAGATTGGTGACCTACTTGCATGATCAAGGATTCAAGGCTAGCAAAGCAGATACATCATTATTCATCAAGAAGAATGGATCAGAAGTTATTTATCTCTATGTATATGTTGATGAAATCATAATGAAAAGGAATGACATCAATGGAATCAAATAGGTAAAGTTGGGAATGAAGGATGAATTCAAGATCAGTGATCTTGGATCACACACTTACTGTCTTGGACTTGAGCTTGTCTATACAGATTCCGGTATCTATATCACTCAAAGGAAGTATGTACATGACATGCTTTCTAAGTTTAAAATGGAGAATACTAATTGTGCACGTACATCCATGGAGTTGAACCATAAGCTGAATGCTTATGAAGGAGAACCCACTGAAGACATCACAAGTTGTCAAAGCTTGCTAGGAAGTTTGAACTATGCAACCCTCACTAGGGTGGACATATGCTATAGTGTTAGCATAATCAATCAATTCATGCACAAGCCAAGGAAGCCAAACAAAGAAGCAGCCAAGAGAGTACTAAAATTCTTGAAGGGTACCATCAATGAAGGGATTTTTTACCCCTTTACTTCAGAGATTGATCTCAAACTCTATTCATATTCAAATTGAGCTATATCAAAGGATGATAGGAAGAATACATCAGGTTATTTGTCTTTTGCTTGCTCAAAACTCATCTCATTGTCTTCAAAGAAGCAACCAACTATTGCTCTATCATCTACTGAGATTGAATACAAAGGATTGGCTACTGCAACACAAGACGCAATGTGGTTGAAAGTTCTAACCTCAAATTTGGGCTTACATATTCTAACACCTCAGATCTCTGGTGATAACACTAGCTCACTTCACTTAGTAGCTAATCCACTCCACCATGCTAGAACAAAGCATATTGAAGTCCATTACCAATATGTAAGAGAGAAGTTGTTGAGAAAGGATATTCAATTATCATATGTATCTACTAATCTCCAATGTGCAGACATGTTGGCTAGCCATTGGATGGTATCAAGATAAGCAGCTTCAAAGGATGATTGGCTTCCTAGAAATCAAGGAAGAATGAAGACTCAAGCATGCTAGGCTTGAGGGGGAGCTGTTGGTGCATTTTTTAATCCAAGCTTAGTTCTTGATCATTCATCACTTTTTTATGTATACTCTCAATGAGAGAAGCCACAAGAACAACCTCTTGCAAAAGTGATTACGTGAAAAGGAATTACATTAAAGGTAAATACCAAAGAGAATATTGTGACCTTGTTGGGTACTTATCACAAAGTTGAAGTTGGAGAAATTGATTAGCTAAGATGCCCCTAACACAAAGGAACTTTTAAGTAGCATCATTCCAAAGTTTGAATTCAATTACCTCTATTTATACACTCAAAATGAGTCCCAGAGTAGAGAAGATCCTTTGCTCCATTCAGAGGAGGTTCTGCTCAAGATTGATACCATTGATGAATGAAAAATTATGCCCCTTATCCTAAAGCTTCATGCCCATTCTTTCCATGTACCATATGGTCAATATAAATTGATCTTTCAAGTTTCTTGGAGTTCACTTCAACTATTGATATAGGTTTATGTCTCATTTTCAATCAACTTTATAGCTTTAAACAACAAAAAGATGAAAATGTTAGAGAGGCAGCCAGGAGATTCAAGCAGTATATATTGATAGATGTCCTAGAGAGGAGGTACCATCCATGGCAAGACAAGTATCCCTATTCATAGAAGGATTGAGAAGTGCCCAATTGAGAACCTTGGTGTATTATAGAAGGTGTCCAAACTTGGGAGCATGCCTTAAAGAAGCAATAGACTTAGAGGATAACCGGGGACAAGATCTATTAGCATTTGATCAATCAAGAACAAATGATGATAAAATCCCACCAGCAGAAGAATTAGCACAAGCAATTGCCAAAGCTCTAGAAGTTAGCACCAAGACAAATCTGATAAACACCAAGATGGCTACAAATAAGAAATGCTATAACTGTGGAGAAAATCATTTGGTACAACAATGTCCCTATCAAAAACCACAACATTTACAAGATAGGAAAACACTCAAATACTGTACACTAGAAAGAAAATGGACAAATCATACCAGAGAAGAATGCTTTTACAATAAACAACCCATTAAGGAGAGAGAATATGCAAACCAAAGAGAATCTGGACTTATTGAGCAACCAAGACCTGTACTTGGGCAACAACCTCCATTAACAACAAATGTGGTACCAATCAAATACACACCAATAGAGGAGGGAAACTCAAGAATAAGAGCACCATACAAAGAAGATTATCACTAGAATGAAGGATATCAGGAAGAGTGGGAAGGATATGATATGAGAGAACCAGAATTGCAAGCCCTAGATTTGGGAAATGGGAGATTTGAGATGGATACAACCACATTCATGTATATAACCAATAATTATATGTCCAATCAGAAACCTCAACTCAAAGGGATCCAAAAGATAACTTGTTATAGATGTGGGGGAGAACATTTCATTAGAGACTGTCCACAACCTCCTACACTAAGAATAGAAGGAGCCTATTGCAAGGATTGTGGCAGGGAGCATTTAATAAAGGATTATCCAAGAAATCCTCAAAAACAACAAAATAGTTCTAATAACATACCATTACAAGCAGTCAACATCATGGAGCAAGAAGAATTGAGTGACCCTGAACAAGTAAATGTAAATGCTATAACAAGAGCACAAGCCAAACAACAGGAAATAATAAAGGAACAAAAGAAGAATTCATCTCCAAAGGAGAAGAAAAACAGACAAAAAGGGAGATGGGAGAGAAAAATGAGAGTGGATAAAAGTCAAGAAGAAGAAAATATGGAACTACCAAAACATAGCCCACCCCAAAAGACACAAACCCAGCAAGAGATAAGCAATTCACAAAGTTTGGAAACTATGATAAAAGCATACAAGGGAAGGATTTAAGAAGGACCAAATCCCACAGATCATGTAATAGCTTATCCTATACCGGATATAGAGCATGAAAGAATGCAAAAATGTAAACAAATCATACAAGAAGCACAACTTAAACTGGGGGAAGTAGACACTTCTAGAACAAAGGAAATTATTGATCAAGAAGATAACTCACAAATAACATTCCAGGTAAATATAGACAAACAATGTACAATCTTATACCACACCACAATGGAGGAATTCATAAAACAGAATCCTCACTTACAATACAAAATGGTAAAATGGGAAGCAATATGAGACAATTTTGATCCACAGCCAAAAGAATTGGAAGAGTTGTTGTACATTCCTATTGATAAAATAGGAGGATATTGTGAAGGAGAAGAAGGGAACTCAACTCTGAGAATACAATTTGGTACAAATCATGCCCAAGCCATATTGGATAGTGGATCAGGTGTGGCTATCATGACTGAACAAACTTGGGAAAGATGGGGAAAAAGTGAATTGATACCCACTAAAATGAGATTGCAACTTGCGGATGGACACATAGAAAAACCCCTAGGAATATAGGAAAAGGTGATTGTGGTTATATGTGGAATAGAAATAGAGCATACTTTTGCCATAGTTGAATTTCCACAATCCACTTCATATGAAATTATCCTAGGAAGACCATTTATGAGACAAATGCAAATTGTGCAAGATTGGGGTAATGATTGCCTATACCTTCAGAGCAAAGGGAGGATAACCAGAGTAAATCTAAGAAATGGTCATTATTGTGACATATCCCCTCAAGAATGGTTCAAAATACATCAAAATCAAGAATTGAGTGAAGAATGAGAGTTGGAAGATCAGAATGAAACAGAATCATCAATATGGAAGTGCAATGTGTTAAGAAACCTTACAAATGGAAAAGGAAGATTAAGAAAAGAAGATTGTATAGAAGGGAGGAAATTACAAGATGAGAGCTATATACCAGAAAAATTCAAAGATGAAGAATTTGAGCCTTATGGTTGGAACCAGATTTTGGCCACCATGGATCTAGCCAAAGATGAGTATGTGGGAGTGAGATTCCAAAATGAAGAAGGATATGATGTTTTTCACATAGGAATACAAATGATAAAGGTATCAGAAACAGAAGAGGACAAGGAAAAAGATATGATATTGAAAACTGGAAAAACACAATATTTGGAAGAGGTAAAAGCTGCAGATGCAATAAAAGATAAAATCTCAAGAAAATATAGAAAAAACAAACACCAAGAAATAGAAGAAGAGCAAGAGGATGGAAAAACTAAGAAAATGACAAACAAGGATCAACAATTTGATGTACCTGCAAATTTCAAGACTTATGAAGTAGAAGACAGACTAGTCTTAAAAATGAAACCAAAGAGGGAAAAGAAAAGAGGAGAGGCATATGACAATGAGGAACATACTAAAAAGTTAATGATCACCCAGGAAGAAGGGGAAGAAAGACATATTGTAATAGCTGATGACATGACAAATCAAGAAGAGGAAGCATTAAGAAAATTGGCTAAGAACTATAGGGATGTGTTTGCTTATAGCTACAAGGATTTGAAAGGTATTGATCTTAAAATCTGTGAGCATAAGATTCCTATTACACCTAAGGAAAAGCCTAGCAAACAAAGACATTACACATTCAATAATAAATACTCTGCTAAAATAAAGGAAGAAATTGAGAAGCTGCTGGCTGCCAATTTCATCTATGAGATTGAATACACAAAATGGATATCTCCTATAGTTGTAGTACCAAAAAAGAATGGGAAACTTAGGGTATGCATTAACTTGAAGAAAGTAAATGCTGCAATATAAGAGATAGCTACCCATTGCCTATAACAGACCATGTTCTAGAAAGAGTTGCAGGGAAGGAGGTTTATAGTTTTTTGGATGGTTTTTCAGGATACAATCAGTACCTATAGCTTTGGAAGATCAACATAAAACTATCTTTTCCACAGAATGGGGAATTTATGCTTTTAGGGTTATGCCCTTTGGGTTAACTAATGCCCCAACAACTTTTCAAAGATTGATGTTTCATATCTTCAAAGAATTCCTGAGAAATGTAATGGAAATTTATGTGGATGATCTTTGTACTTTTTCATTGAAAAGACAAGATCATTTGGAAGATTTAGAAAATATATTCAGGAAATGTAGAACATACAGAGTATGTTTAAATCCAGAGAAGTGTGTTTTCTTTGTAAGACAAGGGAGAATGTTAGGTCACATAGTCTCCAAAAATGGAATTTCAACTGATGAAAGGAAAATTAAGGCCATAGTATAAGTTCCAAAACCAACAAATGTAAAGGAACTTCAAACTCTCAGGCAAATATAGAAAAAACAAATGTAAAGGAACTTCAAACTCTCAGGCAATAAAAGATAAAATCTCAGGAAAATATAGAAAAAACAAACACCAAGAAATAGAAGAAGAGCAAGAGGATGGAAAAACTAAGAAGATGACAAACAAGGATCAACAATTTGATGTACCTGCAAATTTCAAGACTTATGAAGTAGAAGACAGACTAGTCTTAAAAATGAAACCAAAGAGGGAAAAGAAAAGAGGAGAGGTGTATGACAATGAGGAACAAACTAAAAAGGTAATGATCACCCAGGAAGAAGGGGAAGAAAGACATATTGTAATAGCTGATGACATGACAAATCAAGAAGAGGAAGCATTAAGAAAATTGGCTAAGAACTATAGGGATGTATTTGCTTATAGCTACAAGGATTTGAAAGGTATTGATCTTAAAATCTATGAGCATAAGATTCCTATTACACCTGAGGCAAAGCCTAGCAAACAAAGACATTACACATTCAATAATAAATACTCTGCTAAAATAAAGGAAGAAATTGACAAGCTGTTGGCTGCCAATTTCATCTATGAGATTGAATACACAGAATGGATATCTCCTATAGTTGTAGTACCAAAAAAGAATGGGAAACTTAGGGTATGCATTAACTTGAAGAAAGTAAATGCTGCAACTATAAGAGATAGCTACCCATTGCCTATAACAGACCATCTTCTAGAAAGAGTTGCAGGGAAGGAGGTTTATAGTTTTTTGGATGGTTTTTCAGGATACAATCAGGTACCTATAGCTTTGGAAGATCAACATAAAACTGCCTTTTCCACAGAATGGGGAATTTACACTTTTAGGGTTATGCCCTTTGGGTTAATTAATGCCCCAACAACTTTTCAAAGATTGATGTGTCATATCTTCAAAGAATTCTTGAGAAATGTAATGGAAATTTATGTGGATGATCTTTGTACTTTTTCATTAAAAAGACAAGATCATTTGGAAGATTTAGAAAATATATTTAGGAAATGTAGAACATACAGAGTATGTTTAAATCTAGAGAAGTGTGTGTTCTTTGTAAGACAAGGGAGAATGTTAGGTCACATAGTCTCCAAAAATGGAATTTCAATTGATGAAAGGAAAATTAAGGCCATAGTAGAACTTCCAAAACCAACAAATGTAAAGGAACTTCAAACCTTCATGGGACATTGCGGATATTATAGAAAATTTGTACACAAGTTTGCTGACATTGCAAAACCTTTGTATGCCTTAATCACAAAATTTGAATGGACCAAAGAGTGTGACCAAGCTTTTGAGACTCTAAAAACTTGTTTGGTAACAACAACAATTCTGAAAACCCCACAGTGGGATAAAATTTTTCATGTCCATGTGGATGCTTCAAATTATGATTTGGGATGTGTGTTAGCACAACCAATAGAAGGGAGAAAATTAGATTTCCCAGTTGCTTATGCTAGTAGGCAACTGAATTCAGTAGAGAAAAATTACACAACCACTGAGAGGGAAGGATTGGGAATGATATTTGCTTTGAAAAAATATAGACATTACCTTTTGGCCAACAAGTTCAAATTCTTTGTGGATCACCAAGCCTTACTCTATCTAGTAAACAAGCCTTGTCATACTGGTAGAATAGTCAGATGGTTTCTTTTACTGATGGAGTTTGAGTTTGAGGTGGTGGTCAAACAGGGAAAAACACATTTGAGAGCAGATCATTTGTCTAGAATCCAGGCTAAAGAACCAATTTCACCTTTAGATGATGACCTGCCAGATACATATCTGTTCAAAGTAGAAAGTGTTCCTGAGTGGGCCATGACTTTAGTACCTCTGCTAACCATGGGACCTTGCAGAACATTTGGAAACAACACACATTTATTATTACAAAGCAGGAACTTTATGCTGCTAGCTGGGCACTTGTATCACCTCAACCATACAGGCATATTGGAATATTGTACTCCATAAGAGGAGCAACAAGAATATCTGAGAAGAGCTCATTGTTGGAACCCTTGTACTCATGCCTCCATAATAGTCACCCTAAGTAATCTCAATAGGATGGGAGTACATTGGCCTAATAAGCATGTCTTCACCTTCTATTGAGGTCAAGTTCAATAAAGAATATATGAGAATAGATTGTGAAGAATGGCCAGATCACTTGATGACTAAAAAATTGATTTTGGGTCAACCATGGCTAAAGCAAGGTAAGGTAATTTTGGATTTTGAAAAAATGAAGCTCAAGTTGAGAATAAATGACAAAAGGTTTTTAATGTTTTTATTGAGTAATGAAGAACAGGATGATCAACAGGATATTCATGACCCAGATCTGGAAGGATTTTCTTTTTCATTAGAAGATATACAGACATTACCAATACAATCACTTTATGATCAAGCTTCATGTAATCAAAACTAGGAAAAGATTGAACGAGTAAAAGTTGGTGAAGAGACACAAGGAAGGTGGCAACTATGGCATAGTCAGAAACATCAAGACATCAGAACAAGAAGGATGTGGAAACAAAGTACCCACAAGCCCTGCTCATCAAAAAAATTCCCAAAACAAAATGGATATGGAAGCCAAAAAATTTTAAGAACAGCTTATCAAAAGAAGATGGGTGTATCCCTGGAACAGGGTCAGCAAGGATCAAATATTATTGGGTAAAAAAATCATATTTGATTCAATGGAAAAGAACATGAGTAGCTGATATGCGCTTAGGATCTTGGATAAGAAAATCAAAGTGTTACAGAAAACAAATTATGACATTTTAGAAATAATGGCAATTTGTTCTAGCTTATCCTTTTTCTGAGAAAAGAAATAGGAGGGGAAGAAAGGAAGTTGAAAGCAATTATTTATTATTAAAAATATATATATATAGAAAAGAAACATATATATATATATATATATATATATATATATATATATATATATATATATATATATATATATATATAATTAAAAAAAACAAACAAGCAAAAGAAATAAAAGAAAAAAGAGAGAAAAACTTTCCATTTCATTTTTCTTTTATGAGAAAAGAGAGAAAAATTATCCATTTTTCTTTTATAAGTTATACAGCACAAAGCAAAATATAGATAGAAGTATAGCAGGTTTCTATTTTTTATTTTATTTTTTATTTTTTTATTATTTTTTAAATTTATTCAATTTTTCTCAACAAACTATAGTTTTCAAATCTTTCCTTTTTTATATATAAGAACTGCTTGAAGAAAAGAGAGCACTAGACATCTTGCTACACATGTAATGATCACTTTAATTGAGTTTTTTGGGGAAGTCACGATTGAATTGAGATTTTATTTTCATTTTTCTTTCATTTCATCCCAAAACAAATGTAATTTTTCATTTCCTGTAACTCATGTGGGTGGAGTATTTTCTTTTTTGTGTGATGCTACATTTTCTCCAGAATGATGAATTCAAAGGAACTACCAATCCACGAGTTCAAAGCAGACTCGGTCACTCCGTCTAGACGACATTGGTTCTTAGACAATGAAGCAACAATGGAGACAGTAGAATTAGAATTTGATGAAGAGTAGGAGATTCCAGAAGCAAAAAAAATAGTCAAGGAACTCAAGGAAACTCTGGATATTATTGGCCAGCACATATTTACAGTGGGAGTTGGAGGTTACAAGTACACTATGTTGTGTCACGAGTTTTACAAATTCCAGAAAAGTGCAGTCAATTACAAAAGATGGAAAGCAGTGGGATTACACAGGCTGCTGGAAGAACCTATATTTTTCATAGATTTTGAAAGAGTGGCATAGGTGATGAATAGCTTGTTGGAAGTTGGAAGGGGCGATAAGGCGTATTTCAGGTGTGTTGTCAAGAACAAAGAAAATCAGGAAGTGAACATCACAATAAAAGCAGAGCATATCAGGGCAGCCCTTCAGTTTTACCCAATGGGAACTAAGTTGGATAAAAACTTTGTTAAGAAGAATAAAGAAACATATACAGGATATTCTAAGTTCCCTGATTTTAAGGGAAGAGAAAATGAGGAATATGCCATCAGAATGTTTTTGCAATACCTCTGTTTCCCAAGAGGAAGGACAAAAAGAGCAGATAATCAGTGATCAGAAAAAACTTGGTGAAGAGACTCATTCAACCCTAATTCAGGAAAAGGAAGTACAGGTAAAGGAAAGACATCTCTTTCAAGAAGAACAACAAGAAGTGGAGAACAAGAAGGCAGGAGAAACAGAGACAATTCAAGACACATCTGGACATGAGAATAAGGAGGATCAGATATTAGAATCTGAGGACAAAGAAGAAATGCAAGCAGATAAGATCTATAAAGAACAAAATAATCAGGTCATAGAGTATGAGGAAGAAGATGAAGAAGAGAATGACCGTAAAGAAGAAAAGCAGATAGAAGTAAAACAAATGGAACTAGAAGCTGGATTGGAAAGGATACCTAAAGACATAAGATCTGCTTGTAAGGTTATCATGAGCAATATAGAACAATTCAGACCATCAAGTAGAAACATGATCATATCAGGAATGGTGGCTAAATCTGAGTTTGTAAGAGGAAGTAGAACCATTAATGAGCACAGGAAAGAAAAGGAGCAGTTAGCAGAACAATTGAGGATTGTGCAGGAGAAAAATGAGGAAATGACACACAGAATGATTTCCTTGGAAGAATTGGAAGTTCAACAACAAAACAAAGTTCAATTTCTTGAAGAGAAATTTGCAAAACAGACAGAGCACAACAACAAAATGGAAATGAAGCTGAAGAAAATTGAAGGGAGATACAGAACCCTGCAGAGTTCATATCAAATTATGGTCAAAGCCAATGAGGAAATAAACAAGTTATTAATGGAAGAAGGTCAATTGAAGGAAGAAAGCAAGACTGTTCAGGTGACACAGGATGAGAAGGAAGATCTGAACAAAGAAATTATGAGATTGTAAACAGAGGTGAAAGAAGTCAAGGAGTTGGAAAAACAAGCTAGTATGCATACTACTACTTCTATGAGGGGATATAATAAGTTACATATGGATATAGAAAAAGAGAGAAGTGATTGGAAGTTGAATATGGAAAAGGAAAGAAATGAGTGGAAATCAGAAAGAGAGTTATGGACCTCCCAAAATAGAAGTTTAATATTGACAATAGAAGAACTACAGAAAAAATTGGAAAAACCACAAACTCATGTGGAAGAGTACTCAGAAGAGTTTGTCCAGAAACTTCTGACAGACAAAGAATCCAAAATGGAATTTATTAGAAAGATGCATAATGAATATGAGGAACAAATTGTTAATTTTTCTCTGAATAAAGGAATGAATCCGGATCAACAACATTGGGTTGCAGATGGCTTAGGTATACCCTTTTGCATGATTATGGAAAGCATTAGAAACTATCAATTGGCAAGGGTAGGATTACCTCCAAATAAGTATTTAGAATATGAAGAAGACATCAATGTGACAAAGGAGTTATTTGAAAAAACTAATCCTAAATGGAGAAATAGGTGGTTGGATGCTAATAAAGAATGCAGAAAAATATGGAAAGAAGCACCAATACAGTTAAAAGTCAATCCATCATATTGTCCAGTAGCAAGGAGAAGGGATTGGACAATCTTTTTGGAAAGAAGGAAGGAGGGACAGGTTCCATTAAAATGGCTGAATTTTCCAAAGATAGCAGGCCCAAAGGCAGGAACATGGCCAACAAAGAAGTATATGGTTGACACAACAGAGTCTGTCATATCCACATATAAAGATGTCAATCATCCAGCATGTATTTTATTAATCATGGTAATGAGACTCATATTGGCATGCATAGAGACCTTTATAGATACAGATGTCAGAATTCTCAATTACATTGGCTTTAATTCACCAACTGATGCTTTATTAGTTGATCTCAGTGAAACTCTAGATAGGATATGTTTGATGGCTTATTATAGTAGAACAATATTTTTGGGTAGCCATTATCTTCAGATTTTTGAGGATGCATTTGATTATGGATTTTTTGAAAGAGAATCAGAGATATTTGGAAACTTGTCAGTTGTAGCAAAGTCTCGACTCACTGTTTATGAAGCTGCATACACAGAATACGTAAAGAAAGATGTAATAGATAAACTAGAGGCTGCTCTGCAATGGAGAAAAGTGTTATTTGAGATGGTAAACAACTTGAACATTACAGAAAGAAAAAGTCATGACCTACCTGTCACAGGTATATCAAAGAAAAAAGAAGTGGAGGAAGCATTCATGGAATATCAGCAAGAATGTCTTTTGTCAGGAGCCAAAAGGTTTAGGAGGGGAAGAATGTTAGAAGTAGTATTTTTTAGAGGAAAATAATTGTAAAATGCCAAAAAAATGTAAAACTTTTTATGCAAACAATGTAAAAAGGAGGAAGAGTCTTCCTCATATAGATTAGAATCATATGTATTTTTTTCTAGAATTTTTGGAAACTCCTAGATAGCATATTTTTAGATTAGAAGGGAAAAGGAAAAAAATTCAAGTGTGAAAAGGGACACTTGAAAATGTATAAAAGACAATTTCCTCTATTTTGAGAGGGTTGGTTATTTTTATTTGATGCTATCCAAGCAAAGAGAGAGTTTCCTGTAGAAAATCGTGATTCTTCCTTTTGTGTGAATTTCTTTGATTTGTTGAGTCTATTCTATGTGTATCCATGGAATTTGCAAGCTTCTATTGTGTATTTGTGATGAATGTGTATGAAGAGAGTTGATTCTTGATGAATTGAGTGAGAGTTTACTGAAGAATGGTGCTAGAGATGAAAATCTTCATTTTTCACAGAATCGCGATTGTCTCGTCTGAAGGTTACAGGTATCATTTCTGAGTTTTGACTTTATGATTGTGTTCTGCTGAGGAAATAACACACTTTAGACAAGAAGTGGTGCCTGTCTTGGACGCGGCTTCGGTGGGACATGAAATTCATGGGTATCTGGCACCCCCTTAAAGAGATTAAGAAGTCTGTCCTCTTATGGCAAGTTCTTCATCGAGGAATTTGGACCAACCATAAGGCTAGCAAACTTTGTGGGATCCCTCCTTGGTGCAAACGCTGCCACCGGGCTATCGAAGATGTCCCACACATCTTCCTTACTTGCCCCAACTCCTACAGAATCTGGCAGACGGTTGGAATGAAAATCAGACTTCAAAAACAGCTTAGTTGGAAACAAGTCCTTTTGGGAGAAGCGATCGGCTGCTCTGCGACACTCTGGAACGCCATCAGAGGGGAAGTCCTGTGGAAAATATGGCGGGAGAGGTGTGCTCTCAACTTCGGCGATCCCCCCAGGGAGTGGTCGATTGAGAAATCACTATTCCTCCTTGGCAAAAGGATTGTTAACAGTAAGAAATCCCCCCCCTTCAGGCACCATCAAGTCCTCCTTTTGATCAACAACAAGCTCAAACCCAAGTGGGCCCCGCATGAGGGCGATGAGAGGGTGATTAACCTTCTCTGTAATGCAACCTAGGATTCAATCAAGCTTCCCTTGCTTTGTGGGATTTGGGGGGTCCCGTGGGCACTAGTCCCCTTCTATTGTACCTTTGCTTCTTAATTTAATTCAAGTCCGGGAGAGTAGGCTATTGCCGAACTTCCTTTATATTAAAACAAAAAAACACACTTTAGACACCAAGGTCATTGGAAATGGTGTAGTATTGCTCAAGATAATCAAACCCCTAGAAATTCATTTTCATCTTCATTATTTCTCAGAAATCCAGCCAGTTTCCTCTTATTTCTTGGATTCTATCATCTAGAAGGGGCTGTGGTCTCTTGTATACTTCCAAGATTGACAAATATAAGATGTATTGTTGATTCTTTATGCTAAATGATTGGAGAGGACAACTCCAAAGGTTAACAACAAACAAAGACCTTACATATAGTAAGCATCATGTCAAAAATATTGAAGATTATTTGACATGCCACATCTGGGATCTTCTTTAATTGTGGGGGTTGATACATGATTGTAGATGTCATGTAAGAGACAAAGATGGGACCTTGTGGAGCTATGAGGTACAATTATTTTAGCCAATATCCACATTTTGGATCATTTTGAACCTTGATAGCAGAGGACTTCTAGTTTTGATGGTTAGGTATATCCATAGCATGGTATCTAGATGAGATGAAGTGATTCCTTCTTCCCTGTCTCTAATATTTCTAGGTAATCCTCTAGTATTTTTCCCTTCTACTTTGGTTGGAAGATGGTGCCTCTAGGCGCTTATTCTAGTAGATCTTTCGATTCAAACTAGGTCATGAATGTAGGTGGCTTTCCAGCAATGGTCTAGATTCATTGGAATAATACTCCATGTGCATAAACTATGGATAGTATTGGATCTCATCTTTGTGTATGGGCCTATATGGTGCAAGGCATTGGAAATAGGCTAACTTTATGATGTGCTTTTCTATCATGGTGATGATAGCTTGTTACATTTCTACTTGTCACACGGAAGGAGATAAAGAAGAGAGCTCTCTCACACACACACTCACAATCAAAGAGGAGGAGACATACAGATTGAGGCAAGGAACAATGATTTTCTTCTTCTTCTTCTATTACATAAAAGGAATGTACAAGAATGACCTAAAACAACAATAGAACAAGTGCAATATATAAAAGAACAGTACATAGGGAAAATCCTAATGTCCACGAATGAGTGAGCTGGCAAGAAACAAATGTGCCATCACTCTCAGTAGATAAATCTAGTAAGTCTCAATGAAGTATCTTTGATATATACTAGCATGACCACTATACATGTTAGAGAAATGAAAAAGTGATACGTGTCATCCTCGATCATCATATGTTGAGCTTGATATCTCAATACTCTCCCTCAAGCTCAGCATCATGTCCTCTAATCCTAGCATCTTTTGAAACTTCTTCAGCTTCTCTACTCCAAGTGCTTTAGTAAAAATATCAACAACTTGCTCATTTGTCCTCACATAAACAAGATCGATATCACCTGCTAATACCTTCTCTCTGATGCAGTGATAATGTACCTCGATATGCTTTGTTCTAGCATGAAAAACAAGGTTCCATGCTAGCTCTATGCTACTAAGATTATCACAATAGATGGTGATAGGCTTTTGCACTTCCACACCTAAATCTACATGCTTCCATTGCAAGACGTCTATACTCATCCTATGTACTCAACAAAGAAACAATGGGTTTCTTCTTGCTGCTCCATTTAATAGCTACACTTCCAACTACTAATAGAAATCCACTAGTAGATCTTCTATCTGAAATACCACCAGCCTAGTCTACATTAGTGTATCCATGAACCTGCAAATCTACATGAGCTTCGTAAAGCAATGCATAATCCAAAGTAGCACTCCCATAATGTAGAGTGTGCCTCAGAGCATCTAGATGTAGCTTCTTGGGAACCTACAAAAATTGAATTTCAAGTCCAAAAGTGTAGCTTAGATCAGGCCTTGTAATTGTGAGATATATCAAACTTCCCACAATTTTCATGTACATAGTAGCATTTTCCAATGCTTCACTTGATGTAGTATCCAACTTCAAATTCTGATCTAATGGCATAGAAATTGGCTTACAATTAGCCATACCATAATTTTACAACATACTCACGACATATTGCCTTTGTAACATCCATATACATGTTTTTTCTATGTATAAACTCGATGCCCAAGAGGTGGTGCAACACACCAAGATCTTTCATGTCAAATTCTTGCATAAGAAGTTGCTTTACCTCTTTGATGCTTGCTTCATTGTCACCTCCTACAATCAAGACATCAACATAAATAGCCACAATCATGATGTCATCATCACCCTTCCTTGCATAAAATGAATGATCTGCATCACACATAGAAAATCCAATGGTGGTCAAATAATCAAGAATCATTGCATGCCAAGCACGAGGGGCTTGTTTAAGTCCATACAAAGCCTTTCACAACCTGCAAACATATTCTGGGTGCTTTGAATCTTCATATCCTTATGTCTGGTCAATATATACTTCTTCCTATAACTTACCATGTAGGAAAGCATTCTTCACATCCATCTGATGCGAAGTCCATCCTTTTGTTGTAGCTACTACAACAAGTGTTCTGATAGCAGACATTTAGCTACAAGGCTAAATGTTTCCTCATAATCAATGCCATATTTTTGTGCATATCCTTTTGCTACCAATCATGTTTTGTACCTGCTTATGCTACCATCATCATTATGCTTTACCTTGTAAACCCACTTGCAGCCTATGGGTTTGTTTCCTTGTGGCAATGGAGCTAGCTTCCATGTATCGTTTCCATAAAGTGTAGCCATCTTCTCATCCATAGATTTTTTCCAATATGCATTTCCAATTGCATCTTAAAAACAAGAGGGTTCAACATCTTGTATTACCTTTGTCATGTAGGCATAATGGCTAGCCATATAATTGTCATATGTCGATCGTTGCACTCAATTCCACATCTTCCTAGATCTTCTTGGTCCTAGGTCACTTCTTCTTGTATCATCTGCATGTGCCTTTCTTACTCCTTGATTCTTCACAAGGGGCACTCCAAGTTCCTCATCAAGACTCTTTCTTGAACTGCTTGAAACTCCATCAATGTCTTCAAAACTTGTAGATGGTTTACTACTAGCAAAAAGATTTTCTTTCACTTTATTGGATGTATTGGATGAGTTTCTTGGACTCAAATTTCCACCCAATCTTCCACTCCATGGATTTGAGTTGGAACTATTGCTTGGTGATGCATCTGGTCCAATTTTGTTTCACTAAATTCAGAGTTGAAACTAGCCTCTTCCAAAAGCTAGGACATGAGCACCTTGTTGCTCTATTTAGAAAGTCACTATTGTGCCTGCACTCTTTCCATGATTTGGTATAATCTTTGGAGTTCTGCAGTATAGGCTGGGGCTCCAATATCTTCTTCTTCTTCTTCTTCTTCTTCTTCTTCTTCTTCTTCTTCTTCTTCTTCTTCTTCTTCTTCTTTTTCTGTTTCTTCTTCTTATTCTTCTTCTTCACCCTTTGGTTGCTCCAATTGTTGAGATAGGGTCTTTTGTGGATCGTCTTCCCAGTGGACATGGCAGCTTTCTATTGATTTACCCCTTCTTTGTGTGGATGTGCTAGGCACTTCTACATCAAAAAAGAATTCGACATCTCATAATTGAGTGGTCTCCAAAAACGATTCAAAATCAAAGGTACTTATCCCTTCAATGTCTCCAGTGGTATTGAATTCAAACTCGGAGGGTACAGGGGGGTAGAGAGGGAGCTGCTTGTGATGTGTCTCTATAATCAAATCTAGGAGTTCAAATTATAAAGGGAGGCACTATAGCTTTCCCTCGTGGTGACATCTTCGGGGTCATAAGAACTTCTCATGTTTGGACACATTGAATAGTGCCCCTCATTCTCTTGGATTGGTGTGTTGAAGTTTTGCGTCCTTTAAACAATTGTAATTGTGACCACGTTAGTGTGCACTTGATGGGCATATCATATGCTAAACACCTTTATATTATACGAGTGATTGCATAGCAACTGTTCACCATTGGCTTCCTAAACCACCTCTTATTAGCTTCATACAACTGCTCCACAATCCACATAGAAAAATTAATCATTAATGAGCCTTTCTCTGCTAGATAAAGGCTGAACCAAATTCTCTTGTGTGGCTGAGTGAATCTATCTTGTCTTGGAAATGCAAAGTGTTTCATGCATAGTTGAAGAAGGATGGACACATAAGGTGTAAGTGCTTCCATATCCATGAACTTCAATAGCTTCCTACTCTTCATGTTGTCACGTATTAGAGGATACATGTGTGTCGTGCATGTTAAGTGCATCTCTTACCAATTATAGGGTGCGTTCAAACTTCTTCGGCTCATTGTTGAGTGATAGAGAGGGAATTACAAAGGTACCTGGTCAATCTTTCACGCCGCTAGCCTTCAGGCTGGACATTAAATAATAGCATTGTTGGAAGTTTGGCTTTGGTATGGGTGCCTTGAAATATTCAGCTAACCCTGTGCATTGCCACATTACTTGTAGTTCTGGGGTGTTCTTGAGAGTCTCGAATTCTTTTGGAAAAAATTTGAAACCGTCCCCAAACATCGCCAAATTCACACTTGGACTCCCATATGTATGTGGATATCCTTAATGGTTTGAGAGTTAGTGGGTAAGGTGTTCTTGTGTGGTGAGTGTCAATTAGTAGGTCAGTGATTTCCCTAGATGCATACTTTGGATATGCACTATACTCAGAATGCATCTACTTCCATGTGGATTGTTTTATACATTAAGGTCATAGGGTTTGATAAAAGTTTTAATTCTCCAAACTTTTATTGTGGGATTATAGATTTTGGTTGTGATGATATGTAAAGGTCTTTGGACTAGACTGTCTGGACTTTGGGACCTTTTGGGTACCCATTTCCAGATAATCCTAGGAGTAATGAGAGGTGTGGAGGATGTGAGTGCAAATGTTCACCATGAAGTTTGTGTCTATGGGTGGTGATTTAAGTTTGTGAGCCTATGTGAAGCAACTTGCGCTTGTAAGCAGGTCTTGGGCACCCAGATTCGTCCAACACTGGGGCCAACCTTCATTGATTGCTTTGGGACCCAAATAGAAATGGTGCGGCTTAATTGATGCCTAAGATACTTTTTCATTGTAGTCCTCGAGTGAGTAGTTTGTTTGTTGCATCTTTGGGATCCTATCTCCAAAGTAGAGGTTTTTTCACCCTATCCAGATCTGCTTCATTCCATGAGGTACTTTATTTTGCACAAATTGTTGAGCATGCTTCTTGATTATCAGATTCATCTACTTCTTGTATTGCCCTGCTTGTTGACCATAGAAGTTTGGACAAGAATAGCATAATTATCATCATGTGTGTTCCTGGAAGGACTAGGAGTTGGTGCCTTTCCTAGTTGCATGAGTGCTTGATTTTATAACTCAAATGTGATGTGGTTTTCGTTCAACCATACCTTAAGAAATCCACTTCTTAGGTTCAGGTTGACTGCATGATCATAGATCCAGTCTTGCCCCAAGACAAGAGTTTCGATGAGATCCTCATCTTCACACATTAGCACTTTGACTATTGTTAGAACATCTTGAATGCAGACGGGAAGCTCCACCTTGCCCAAGCAAGGGGTTTCCACACCTCCCAATCCTATGAGATATGGTTCTATATGATTGATACCTAATTGCAATTCTTGATAGTAAGAAATTCTAACTACACTAGTGGTTGCACTTGAGTCAATCAAGGCTCTTATAGTCCTTGCACACATTCCTCGTCCTACTTCTTCTATGGTTGCTAACAAATATTGCACCTCTTCACATAGGTATGTGCATCCATGTGAAGTGTTCGCCACTAAAGACCTAGGAATAAAATTGCCATAATCACCTTATCTAGTCCAAAATGTCCTCCTACCATACCTTCGTGAGCAGTCTCCAAGATCTTAAGATATTCACTCTCATGGACACAAAGTCTTAGGTATCCATCTCTTCCTCGCTTGTATACATTATATGCGATGAATGAATAGTCTAGTGCAACCTCTTCTAAGCTCTTTTGTCTAGCCAATGTCACCTTTTGAGAGAATTTTTTTGTCCGCCACCAAAGGTTCACTCCAATCTTGTACTAGAGACATTTGATAGAGAGTGGCATGTTCCATGGGTGGTCTAGTAATACAAATTGGGCATTCCTTGCACAACTTAGGACATCTCCTTCAATACTTGGTCAATATACCCCTAACCTTTGCAGAAATTGTAGGGTTCTATGTTTGGAGTGATGTTGCTGAAGTGCACCTACATGTGCTAGTTTCAACTACTTTGTATGCTCATCTTCATTTACCCAACAAGCCAGCATGCCTTGATCAGTGTGTTTATACATGTTGTCTGCCATGATATGATATTTCTGGGACCTCACTACTTCTTTCTCCTTGGCTTTGAATATGGGGTGTGTAGGAACAAAGGTTAGAATAGGCACTATAGCTTTAGCCCAATCAGGCACTACCTCTAGATTGAACAAATAGGCATCAGGAAGGTCTTTTGACAGTCCTTGAGGGGACTCTCCTAAAGTTAGCCTAGAAAGGTGATCCACCCGAAGGTGAGTCCTACCTTTCCTAACCACAACTTCAAAGTCATATTCCATTAGTAAGACGAACCATCTTACTAATTGGCCAGTATTGTAAGGTGTTTTCACTAGATATAATAGTGTTTGATGGCTTGTAAAAAATTTAAACTTATTTGTAAGAAAATAATGTTTAAACTTCTTAACTACGTATACCATGCCTAATACTTCTCTTTAAATAGCAGTATAATTTCATTCAGCCACATTCAATTGTCTACTAGCATAAGCAATGGGGAGATCCATATTACTTTCACCAGTAGGTTGTGCTAATACACACCCAATAGCATAATTGGATGTATCCACATGAACATGGAATGGCTTGTTCCAATCTTATGTGCTCAAGATTGGTGTTGAACATAATCTTCATTTAAGCTTGTTAAAGGAGTTTTCACATTCGTCCATCCACTAGAAGTTAGTCAAAAGGGAGTACAGAGGCTTTGCAATGATTGCATACATGTGAATGAATCTAACTGCAATGCCCCATGAAATCTTGTACTTCCTTGATATTTTTTGGCTTAGGTAGCTCTGCAATAGCTCTAACTTTATCCTCATCTATGGATATGCCATTCTTTCACACTATGTGTCCTAGAATCTTGCCTTACTTGACCATAAAAACACACTTTTCTGGGTTCAAGCAGACCTAATATTCTCTACATTTGTCAAAGATTTGTCTGAGCTCAGGTATATGTGTCTCTCTAATGTTGGAATAAGCACATAGATCATCAACATAAAATTCCAAGTTTTTATGCAAGAATTCTTTAAATACATGACACATCAACCTTTGGAAGGTAGCCGACATGGTGACACCAAATGAAATTACCTAAAAAGCGAATATGCTCCATTCTATGGCAAAAGCCATCTTATGTTGATCTTCTAGAGCAATGGCCACTTGATTGTAGCTAGAGAATCCCAGCTGTATACTTCCATGCTTGCCACTCTTTCTAATAAATGTCCAAGTACATCAGTATTAGGCTCACATTCCTCAATAAATCAATCACACATGATTGGTTCTATAGTGAAAACCGAAATGTCATAGCAATCTTCATCATAGTGTGGTGTCCATTGTTCTTCATTGATGGCTACGTCCATTGTGGCAAAGATTTCTGCCCAACCATGAGGTTCAAATTCTTTGTCTAGAAATACCAGAGGTACATAGGCTAGGTCTCAAATTGATCTGTGAGTTTCCTTTGCACCTACCTCTCTAGCGTTCCCTCTTTTCTCTTCCTCTTCTTCAACTATGCACATCCATAATTGAGTGTCTTCATGCATCCTAGAAGATCCTGATCCTATGGAATGCATTGACTCTGTATCTTCTATGGCTTTGTGGATGGGATTCCACTCTATTGGGGGCATGTCTCTATGAGTGTAATCCTTTAGATTGACTTTGGTTGTCACACCTAAGTGTTGCGAATACAATGAATTGGTTCCCCAATCCTGTACTACTTGGAACTGTGTCATGAATGGTCTTCCCAAAATCATCTCATAGGCCTGGTTTTGCTAAAGTCATAGATGGCAAAAGTATTCTCAAACTCTACCCACTAGTAGTGAGAGTTATCCCTTCGAGTAGTCCTAAAGGTCTCTCTATGTGACCATCAACCATTTGTAGTTTCATTCTCGTAGGCCGGAGTGCTAGTTTGCCCCCCCAATGCTTCCATAAGGAAGTGGTAACAATGGCAACTCTTGCATTAGAGTCCAAAATACCCTTGATTGTGTAACCCTACTGAGTGATAGGAAGGTAGGTGTTTCCTTCTTCTCCTTTGCTAATGTCTCCTATCTTATCGAAGGGTATTTCTGTTGGAGCAAGTCTATGACAAGCCTAAGTATTGGCTTGAGTCCCACAAAGTCATAGAAAAAGCCTTAAAATGATGACTATGTAAAGTTCACTTGTGAACTACCTCTTGTAACTTTTGAAGAGTTTACTTAATGTAAAAGTAAGAGAATCTTAAGTGGTTGAGTCCACATGATCAAAAAGGGAAAGAGGAGCCACGAATTCGTGATTTGTGGTAGGTAGAGAATCAAATAAATCATTGATTGATTGGAGAGTGATTGAGGGAAGTTAGCCTCCCAAACTCAACTATAAATAGATGGCAATTTTAGTCGTGGTTAGAGAGACCTATGTGAAGACCTCCAAGAGCTGAGCTTTATGCCATATCAAGGTGTGATTAAAAGGCAAACATATGTATCAGTAAGTCATTGTATTGTACAAGCAATATACTTTCATTTTCATGATTATTTGAGTTCATCTTTCCATGTTCTTGTGAAGTGTACTACTCACTGCCATTACTCTTAGTTTTTCTCAGTCAGCTTGCAGAGATGTTTTCTCTGAGCTTGGTGCATCATTTTCAGTGATTTAACTTGGTAAAGTTAGCTCTATAAGTCTACTATATGCTCACAAATTTTCATGTCATTTGGATGTTGCAATCTTCAGTTATGTTCATTTGAAGTCAACAGTGTCTGTGCATTTTCACTTCTCTGTCAGGTACCCGACTTTGTCACTCATCTTGTCAGAGGTGTTTCTCAGTGGTTACTTATCCAAATTCAGTGATTTAAATCTTGTTGGATTTAGCTTACCGTCTAGTATAACCATACAAAGTTTCATAGTCATTGAAGTCCTACATTTTGAGTTATGTTGATTTTTCTGCTCACTGGTCTCAAACTGTAGCAGCCCGTGAAAATCGGGATGATGTCATCAATTGTTAAACCTCATTCTCAGTGTGTGGTTCATTATTTTTTATGAGATTACTCTTGAAAGTTAGCTCTTTAAGTTACCTAGACTTCCCCAAGAGGAATTAAGCTAATTTCTGCTGTGCTCAGAGAATTATGTAAAACACTAGACAGGTGTATGAACCAAGAATAGCAAGTTTTCACCTCTGAGCTAACTCCAACTTATCTGTTTTGATCTATCTTTTTGAGAGTGATCTTCCAAGGTACATAGGGTGTCTAATACATCCATTGGCAAGATAAAAGGGCCCACCATATACTTCTGGAGTTCATTTGGCTGGTGTAGATCAAGGATTTTGCAACACCTCTTCATCTTCAAGCACATACCTATCCATCTTTTCACAGTGGTATTAGAGCAAGGTTGGACAACATGGCAGATGGATTTCCTTCATCAATTGACAAATTAGACAGAGGTAACTACTCAGCTTGGTCATTAAGAATGGAAGCCTATCTCCAAGGTAGAAGTCTATATGGTTATGTGGTTGGAGATGAAGTTATGCCAAGTTTCGGGAACAAAAGTCAACCAACACAAGAAGAGCAAGAAAGATTGAGCACATGGTGCTGCAAGGATGCACTTGCAAGGTCTTATCTCCTCAACTCTATCTCAGATTTTTTGTTGCCTCACATTAGAAGTTGTAAGACATCTCAGGAAGTGTGGGATGCACTTGAAGCTTTCTTTTCTTCAAGTACTAAAGCTAGGAAGCATCAACTATGGCTGGATTTCACAACTCTCAAGAAGGCTCCCAAACAAGATGTGACTGATTTTGTCACAAAGCTCAAGGACATAGCGGATCAGTTGGGAAGCATTGGAGAGGTAATAGATGAAGAGCAAATTGTAAGGCAGGTCATCAATGGCTTGAAGGCAGATGACAAGTGGGAAGCATTCACCACAGCTATGGATTTGTACATGGACATGCATGTACCTGATTTCAACACACTCATTGGACAACTACTTACTCAAGAGGCAAAGCTTATCAAAAATGGAGAAAGCTCTAAAGGTAATCAATCTTCAGCTTTATACACGGATAAAAGCAAGTCTAAAGATAACAAAGGAAAGGCAAAGAAAGTGGATGATGAAGCAGGTACATATCAAGCTAACTATGTAGGTAGAGGAAGACATGGCAGAGGTAGAGGAAGAGGAGGTAGACAAGGCAGGGGGAGATCCCAAGACTCCAACTCATGTTCTATTTGTGGATTAACTAATCATACAACTGAAAATTTCTTTAGGAATTCCAAGAATCAAAGAGGCAGAGGATACAATAGAGGAAGTTATGGATACTCAAGAGGAAGGTTCAATAACTACCATGGCAACTACAACAACTACAATCGTTCAAACTATCAAGGAGGCTACAAAGGAAGGAGAGACTACAATAACTACACAGAAGACTCAAACAAAGAGGATTCATTATTGATCATGAACATGGCTATGCCACAAGGTAAATCTGATGAGCATGTTTTCTACATAGATTCAGGTTGTTCAAATCATGTGGCAGGAAATGTGGCACTCATATCAGATTTAGAAGATCCAAGGAATAAGCATGAGGTACAAACACGAGATGATACAAAACATCCTGTGGAGAAAATAGGCAATGTCAAAGCACCTGATGGAAACATCAACCTACTCAGTAAGGTACTCTATGTCCCTACCATTACAAAGAATTTGATAAGTGTTGGGCAGATAGTAGAGAAAGGGTTGCAAGTGAGGTTCACAAAAGCAGGAGCATTTGTTGAAGATCCAAGTCAAGGATTCAGAAGAATTGCAAAAGGTGAAAAGACAGGTAGATTGTTCACATTTGAATTACAGGACACTAGAAACATTGCTCTCTTTAGTTATGGTAGTCAGACACTCACATAATTGGAAGTATGGCATAAAAGGTTAGCACATATTGGTGAAAGGTCATTAAAGCAAATTTGCAGGGACCAAAGTGTACTTGGAGTCCCTAACTTTTCAAAACAACATATGATTTATAAGTGTAGTGCATGTCAATTTGGAAAGTCTCACAGGTTACCATTCATGAAGAAAGGTTATATGAATGGAGATCTCTTGGAGTTGGTTCATACAGATGTATGGGGACCTAGCAAGGAAGCTTCAATATCTGGATCAAGGTATTATGTTTCCTTTATTGATGATTGCAGCAGATGGAATATCCTATTCTTTATGAAACACAAAGATGAAGTTTTTTCATGTTTCAAAAGATATTTGGCTCTTGTGGAGAATCAAACAGGTAAATCACTAAAAAGGCCAAGGTCAGATGGAGGGGGAGAATATTTCTCCCATGAGTTTGATTCTTTTCTTCAAGAAAGAGGAATCAAAAGCGAGGTAACTACAAGGTACACTCCTGAGCAAAATGGAGTGGCAGAAAGGAGGAATAGGACAATTGTTGAAACTGCAATGTCTATGTTAAATGAAAAGCATTTACCTAATTACTTATGGGCTGAGGCTGTATCTACAGCCACTTACTTGATTAACAGGTTGCCTTCAAAATCCCTTGATGGGATGACTCCATATGAGGCTTGGAATGGAAGAAGACCAAGCTTAGATCATTGTAAAATTTTTGGATGTATTGCTTTTGGTCATGTTCCTTCACAGGTTAGAGGCAAGATGGATCCAAAGGCAGAAAGGTGAGTATTTATTGGATATGACAACAATCAAAAGGGCTACAAGTTATACAACCCTACCAACAAAGGATTCTTGGTAAGTAGAGATCTAGTTTTTGATGAGAACAATTCATGGTATGAAGATTCATGCAGGAAGATCAATTTACCATATGATCTTGAAGAAGATTTTCCAAAGCTTGGTAGAGAACAACCAAAGATTGAAGAACAAGACACCTCGGAGGATGATGAAGAATCTCATATGGAAAAGATCAAAGCATGGAAGTCTAAAGGTAAAGCAAAATTGCAGGAACTTGGACATGAGACAGAATCATCACATCATGGCCTAAGAAGATCTATGAGGGAAAAGAAAAAACCAGAAAGGTATGGGTTTGACACCTCATTAGTAACTAAACATTCTATCTACATAGCACAGGACATAAACCAAGAGGATCCATCATCATTTGAAGAGGCCAAAGCAAAAACAGAATGGAAGCATGCAATGAAGGAAGAGATTGAAGCACTTGAGGAAAACAACACTTGGGATTTGGTGCCCAAGACTTCATCCATGAAGGTAATAGGATCAAGATGGGTCTATAAACTCAAGAAGAATTCTGATGGTTCCATTAATAGGTATAAGGCAAGGCTTGTAGCAAAAGGCTTTGCACAAACTCAGGGAATTGATTATGAGGAGACTTTCTCTCCTGTGGCAAAGATGCCTACTATTAGGGTTTTGCTTAGTATTGCCTCTTCCAAGAATTGGAAGATACTTCAACTAGATGTAAAGAATGCATTCTTGAATGGTTGGATAACAGAAGAGGTATATATGGCACAACCACCTGGTTTTGAGAACCAAGTTTATCCTGATTATGTGTGCAAACTTAACAAAGCATTGTATGGTCTCAAGCAAGCTCTAAGAGCTTGGAATTTCAGGCTTGTTTCATTCTTGCAGGACAAAGGCTTTCAACCAAGCAAGGCAGATCCTTCACTCTTTATTAAAAAGAGTAATTCCGAGGTCATCTACCTATGTGTATATGTAGATGATATTATATTGACAAGAAATGATGCAGATGGTATGAAGAAGATCAAAGATCAGATGAGAGAAGAGTTCAAGATAAGTGATTTGGGTTCACTTACCTACTTCCTAGGTTTGGAAGTTGTCTACAAAGATCATGGTTTGTTTCTCACTCAAAGGAAGTACATTAAGGACATGTTGGCAAAATTCAAGATGCAAGATTGTAAGATTGTAGGTACTCCAATGGAGGTCAATCACAAATTGAACTCACATGAAGGTGAAGTCATAGAGGACATCACATCATATCAAAGTCTAGTGGGTAGTCTCAACTATGCCACATTGACAAGAGTAGATATATGTTACAGTGTGAGTGTGCTAAGTCAATTTATGCACACACCAAGGAAACCACATATGGATGCTGCCAAAAGGATTCTCAAGTATCTCAAAGGAACCATAAATGAAGGACTTTATTATCCTTATGTATCTGATTTAGGTTTGAAGCTATTTTCTGATGCAGATTGGGCTGGCTCCAAGGAAGATAGAAGGAGCACTTCAGGTTATCTTACCTTTGCAGGTTCAATGCTTATTTCATGGTCATCCAAGAAGCAACCCACAGTTTCTCTCTTCTACTGAAGCTGAATATAGAGGTCTTGCCATAGCTACACAAGAAGCTATGTGGATGAAGACATTATTCAAAGATCTTGGATTGGAGTTTGGAACTCCAACTATTTTTGGTGACAATATGAGTTCTATTCATTTGGCTGTTAATCCTATTTTTCATGCAAGGACTAAACATATTGAAGTTCATTATCACTATGTACGAGAAAAGGTTCTAAGCAAAGAGATTCAAATATCATATGTGTCCACTCATCAACAATGTGCAGATATTCTAACCAAAGCATTGGATGGTACAAAGCTTTGCAAATTCAAGGCTATGATTGGTTTGCAGGTAATTTTGGAAGATTGAAGACCTCAAGCATACTTGGCTTGAGGGGGAGCTGTTGGAGCAAGTCTATGACAAGCCTAAGTATTGGCTTGAGTCCCACAAAGTCATAGAAAAAGCCTTAAAATGAAGACTATGTAAAGTTCACTTGTGAACTACCTCTTGTAACTTTTGAAGAGTTTACTTAATGTAAAAGTAAGAGAATCTTAAGTGGTTGAGTCCACATGATCAAAAAGGGAAAGAGGAGCCACGAATTTGTGATTTGTGGTAGGTAGAGAATCAAATCAATCATTGATTGATTGGAGAGTGATTGAGGGAAGTTAGCCTCCCAAACTCAACTATAAATAGATGATAGTTTTAGTCGTGGTTAGAGAGACCTATGTGAAGACCTCCAAGAGCTGAGCTTTATGCCATATCAAGGTGTGATTAAAAGGCACACATATGTATCAGTAAGTCATTGTATTGTACAAGCAATATACGTTCATTTTCATGATTATTTGAGTTCATCTTTCCATGTTCTTGTGAAGTGTACTACTCACTGCCATTACTCTTAGTTTTTCTCAGTCAGCTTGCAGAGATGTTTTCTCTGAGCTTGGTGCATCATTTTCAGTGATTTAACTTGGTAAAGTTAGCTCTGTAAGTCTACTATATGCTCACAAATTTTCATGTCATTTGGATGTTGCAATCTTCAGTTATGTTCAGTTGAAGTCAACAGTGTCTGTGCATTTTCACTTCTCTGTCAGGTACCCGACTTTTTCACTCATCTTGTCAGAGGTGTTTCTCAGTGGTTACTTATCCAAATTCAGTGATTTAATGCTTGTTGGATTGAACTTACTGTCTAGTATAACCATACAAAGTTTCATAATCATTGGATTCCTACATTTTGAGTTATGTTGATTTTTCTGCTCAATGGTCTCAAACTATAGCAGCCCGTGAAAATCGGGATGATGTCATCAGATGTTAAAACTCATTCTTAGTGTGTGGTTCATTATTTTTTATGAGATTACTCTTGAAAGTTAGCTCTTTAAGTTACCTAGACTTCCCCAAGAGGAATTAAGCTAATTGCTGCTGTGCTCAGAGAATTATGTAAAACACTAGACAGGTGTATGAACCAAGAATAGCAAGTTTTCACCTCTGAGCTAACTCCAACTTATCTGTTTTGATCTATCTTTTTGAGAGTGATCTTCCAAGGTACATAGGGTGTCTAATACATCCACTGGCAATCTAAAAGGGCCCACCATATACTTCTGGAGTTCATTTGGCTGGTGTAGATCAAGGATTTTGCAACACCTCTTCATCTTCAAGCACATACCTATCCATCTCTTCACAATTTTTGGCACTATTCTATGAGATCCTACCGGGGGATGGGTTTTGGCTACTTTTGGCACTTGATTTGCTATGTGTTTCCACCATTCTGGCTTAACCTTGAGTAGCTCCTCTAAAGTGAGATTGCACTGCACTTTAGTGTTCTTTGCTACTTCCGTGTTTCTAGGTATGATTGATTCTTCATTTCTTACTACAACGATGGGTGCTCTCATATAGGTGGACTTTGCTTCCCATGGTCCTATGAAATGAGGTAGTTCTTGTAGGGAGTTAGACTTGAAGTCCAATCATTCACTTGACTTGACATCCTCTTTTGTTCCATAAATAGAAGGAATACATTGTGGGATTGATCATGTAGCTCATCCACAATTTCAATGGGAGGAGGATTTTCACTTTCTCTTGCCCATTTCTCTTCTTGAATCTCTCTTAGAATTCTTGGGAATATTGGTTCATAGAAGAAAAGATGTCTGGTTAAGTGGAATTAGGCACATAAGCTTCCTTGAGAGGAATGCTCATTGCTTCGTGTGCATTGTCCTCACCCTAGGAGGTGGCTTCCTTCCCGGATTTTGCAATTAACCTCTATAGACTTTTTAATAGTCCATCAAAATGCAATTGAGTCTTAGTTGAACTAGAGCAATTGAAGAGGTGACTTCCCTCAAACATGGTTTGAGCCAATTCTACCATCTTAGCACAAAGCTTGGTTCATTCCATCTCTAGATCAGCTCTAGGGTAACACTTTTCATGATTTGTTACGTTTGACCCTTCTTGGATTCTAGCTTGATATGCTTTAAGCATCATGTCTAGGTCTTCAGGAGTGGGATCAGATAGGATTGATCCTACTGTAGGTGGTGGTAGGATTGCATGATGTCGATCGGATGGTGGTAGGGTTGGTCATAATAGTGATGTGTGAGAGTGTGTTTGAGATATGATTTCAATTATGTTGTCCTTTGTTTCTCTTAGGCTCTCCTCAAGTTCATTCATAATCTTTGACCATTGTCATTTTATTTGTTCATAGAATTTCTCTCCATGCTCTTGCCCTCTTCTTGTTTAGGCTCTCAATCACACTAACCTCAAAACTCTTTTCATGGCCTAAGTCTTGGTTTTGTTGTAATGGCTGAGCTCTTGTGACTACTAGCACTGGGGCAGTGGAAGTCACACTTCTAGTAGAATCAACTACTAATCCAATGACGTTAATAGGAGTGATATTTGGAACATTGCTAGGGTTCTTAGGACAATCTCATAATAGGTGCTCCTTTTCACACTCTAGACAAAAGCCTTGAATTGTCACTAATTGGGGTTGTAGGGGTGTAGGCATAGGGCAATCAAGAATGAAGTGATCACCTTGGCATCTGTAGCATGGTCCTCTGGGTGCTTAGGGTTTGATCTATCTAGGTTGGGACCTAGAGTTAGGGTTTGTGTATATGACATTAGCATATTCTGGCTTCCAACTAGGTTTGCTAAGGTCCTCATAATAGTATGTCTCGTTATGCTGAGGTGATTGCATATAGTAAGCATGTGGACTATCCATATGAGTCACGTCAAAACTATGATCACTCGGGTCACTTTCTGTAATCAATGGTGATGCTGGCACTAAGGCTCTATTTAAGTTCTCTTCAACAATTGCATACTTCACTAGAATCACATTGGCGAGAGTTGGAGGTTGTTGAGCTAGCACTGGTTGAGGCCTTGGTTATGCTTGGTAGGGTTGTTTTGGGGCCTACCATACTACTATGGGTACTGATTCTAGTATCTTCCTTGTTGTGGATATGGTTGTGGATAATTTTGCTTAATCGTTGGCTTATTACAAGGACAATCTTGTGTAGTGTGTTAGTGTATCTCCTTTCTATGATATAGTATTGATTGTTAAGGTTCACTTGGAGTGGTGACATGATTGGACACACATTAGCCATATGATCTCCTCCATAGGTGAAACATCATTTCACTAGGGCAAATCTAGGTATCTGTCTACTAGAGACTCCTAACTTTTGAGCTAATTTTTCTGCAAGTTCTAGATGTAGCTGGTTTGGAAGTGAGGTTAGTAAAGCTATCTGAATCTTTATAGATTTTTGAAAGCTCTAATTCCTCCCCTAGATTATCCTCAATATCTATGCACATGCATACACACTCTTCTATGGATCTAGGGTCCTTCAAGTACACATATGATCTCAATTTGGTACTTGACAAACCATCTAGGAATAATGCCATTTGTTTGGCTAGTGTTGGTAACTTTGGAACAGGGCATCTCTCAAGGTATTTTCTAAACCATCTTCCTACAGGTCGAATAGTTTCCTGGAGTGTCTGCTTGAAGTTATGTATCAACAAGGAAGTAAGAAGGTGGAGATGGAGTGGGAGATGGTGATGATGATGGTGAAGAAAGTAAGAAAAAATAATAATCCTATGACTCCAACATCTTAACTCTATGTCTTACCATCACACGCTCATCCTCAAAGCTCTCTCCCCGGTAACGATGCCAAATTTGGTGTCACTCTAGCACAATGGTGAGTACCAACGTGAAGAGATCCACCTCATAAATATCAATTCATGGAGACGTGAGGACTGGTATGACTACCATGAGCAAGTGAAGGCACAAGTGCATGAGTGAGAAGCACACTTACATGCACACACATACACACACACATGCACACAAGAGAAGCACAAGGAGAGGAACAATGGAGTGCTTTGTATTACTCAAGAAATCTCTTACAAAAGCTCAAATCTCTAACAAGCTAATCTCAAAAATGAGTTCTCTGGGTCTTTTTATAGTTTTTTACTAACTTTTGGTCCTAATAGTGTCCTGCCTAGTTAAAAATTAGGTACAGGGCTTATTTGAGGGCTCAAACAAAGTCTAGAAATTATGAAAATTGATACATAGGTGCTTCTAATACTCCTTAAGCTTGAAGACTCCTCATCTTGAATAAAATCGAGTCTAATCTACCAAAAATGGTATTTACAATGTTTGTGTAGTGATGAAAAACACTTTTGATTAAAAATAAGGCATGAAAAAATGATGAAGCCTCTTTTGTGCTGAATTGTACTTGACTGCTGTGTCTCTTCATTGCTTGTAGGCCAACAAGATCGTTAAGCTTTATCCTTCTCAAGTAGTTTCTGATGAAGCGTTTTCTCGTAAATTTGAAAGGGTTTCTTTTATTCAAACTTGTCAGCAGGAATATAAGAAGCATGGAACTGATCAAAGATTAATGTGCATCTTGGAAAAGCTTATTTCGAAGCAAGGATCATTGCCTATAACAGGTAGAAGATGGCTATTCTGATGAGATGTCCATAATCTGATATTGACGGCGCTCTGTTCTTGCAACGTGGGCAGCTTGAGTGCGCATGCGACTTTGTTCACAGGCGTGAAATTCTTAAAGGAAAGGCTCAGAGAACAGGCAAGAACCGAGAAACGCAGAGCAAGGAGGCGGCAGATGCCTAGGGAAGGAGTGAAGAAGGAGATATGGGACAAGAATAGAAAGCATGAGGTTGCTTGGCAGCTGATTCATGGCAAACTCACTTAGAAAAATGCATGCGCGCGGTCAGAACTTTAAGTTTCGTGCTTTGCGCCTTCATAACTGGTAAGCTTTCCATGGGAATTCGAGCTACTACGCGCTAGACCCGTATTTTGGATGCTTCTGCAACGCCTCCAGCAATGAAGTTGACAGAGTTCGGACTGAAGGTGCGAGTCAGCCATAGATTGCGATATTCAGAGTTTCTTCACTATCAATTCACTGTAGCGATTTCTGTTCACGGCCAAGCTCGCAGGTATATTGTAATGGATAAAAGCATATGTACTTCTACATATAAGAGATGAGGACGAGTCGTATAAAGTCATGCACAGTAGAATGGATTTCTCACGGACTGTCTGTTTCATAGACTCTTATATCTCCAATTGTTTCTTGTCTGCAATTTGAAGATTGCGCATTGATTGTCAGTTGCGCAAATGTGTTGAGACCAAGATCCAATGCTTGAAGGGCATGCACGTAAATGTGTCAGGGGAAAGGGATGGTGATTACCACGCTCATGGTTTCTTCTATGACAAAGAACCGGTGAAGATGGAGAGAGTGTGCAAGAATTTCTTTTGGACTAGCGATACCATTAGGAAAAGCATTCCTACAATTAATAGCAGCGCTTGTGCTTTTCATAAGAAATTCAGTCGGAAAAGTACAAGTCCGGGAGAGTAGGCTAAGGCCGAAGTTCCTTTTATTTAAAAAAAAAAGAAACTGAGTCGGCTGGTTGAGCACCCATGCGCCTTAGGCAATGGGTTAGTTGACGCACCCATCTCTTGAGGTGGAGGTCATGTGTTCAACTCTCTTGTAGGCGGGTTGGTTGAGCACCCATCTCTTGAGGCAGAGGTCATGTGTTCAACCCTCTTGCAGGTTATTAGATATGCATTTGCTATTGTGTCGAGTTTACCCTGTTTCTTTTTCTTTTATCAAAAGGAAGTTTGCCAACAACCTAATCTTCCAAGTTTTAATTAATAGAAAGAACAATTGTACTATGAATGGATCTAGTACCCATGGGACTCCCAAATTCCACAAAGCAAGGGTTGCTTTAAAAAATTCTAGAAAACATTGCAAGGAAGGTTAATAACCCTTTCGTCCCCCTCGTGCAAGACCACTTAATTTTAATCTTGGTGTTCTCAAGGAAAAACACTCTATGATGTCTAAAAGGTGGGGACTTCTAATAGTTGAAAATTCTTTTGCCTAAAAGGAAAAGAGATATTTGAATCGACCATTCTTTAGGAGGGCTACCAATAATGCTGCTTCCGGTTGATTTGTCTTTGCAGCAACAAGATTCTTCCAAGGGTCTATCACACTAACATTGACTTGGGGCACGAAAGGAAGACATGTCCCAAGTCCTCATTATCATGAAGGCGCCGTTTACACCAAAGAGGGGCTCCATAAGTTTTATTAGCTTTTATATTGGTCTGAATTCCTTGATAGAGGATTTGCCACATAAGAACTCCTTTCTTTTATCTCAATGAGGGGATGCCAAAGGGATTGCAACTTAAGATCCCACCTAAAACTTAACCAATTCAAGCACCACCTCCTATTATGCATAGGATGAAAGTCCACATTCCACTTGAATCCCAAAATTTTATCAAGTGTTGTTGTTGTCCGACCTTAGACCTGTAAGATGAGGGGAACCATGCCCAAAAAGGAGAGGAGTCTTTGAGCACTCCCAAGCATTGAATCTGCTTTGCATCAGGCACCATTCTTCATAATCTAGTCTCTTAGCCGAGTCAATTTTCTCAAATCTAATCCATTGGCATGTGTCTTTATTCTGGAGGTGCTTCCATAAATAGAATCCTTTGTTCCAAATCCTCTTAGCTTTTTGAAGGGTCCAAGACTCAACACCTCTCATGCCCTTGATAGGGAACCATATCGAATCAATTTTTCTAATAGCGGTGAGAGGAGCATTAAGAAAATGGCCTCAAACACTTCCCCGATGCTCAGCTCATAAGCAGAAAATAGAATTGAAGATGAGGGACACCAGGCTCCTACAAAATCATTCACATGAAAACACACATAGCACTGCCAAGGCAGGGGTTGTCCGCACTGACTTGTCACACAAATACAATGGCACTCTTAGGGTGGGGGAGATCCACGCCGCCCTCTTAGTACACTTAAACACAATCAACACAAAGGTACTCTTAAGGCAGGGGTGATCCGTACCGCCCTCTTAATACCAAAACACAAACATTACACAAGTACTCTTAAGGCAGGGGTTGTCCACGCCGCCCTCTTAGTACCAACACAAAAAACATAAAACACTCATAAGAAAGAGATTCTCAATGATAAGAGGAGCCAGGTAATACCACAATCTTCAATGGGTCTAGGAATGATGGAAAAGATGGAAGAAGAATGGAAGGAGTGGAAATGAGAGAAGAAGAAAGGGTGTATTGGATAGAATAAGCAAAGGTTAAGGGTAATGAAAATTAAAGAAATTGGAGAAATAAACTTGATTGAAATAGAAAGTGTTACAAAAACATGGGAGACTTAAAAATTAGGAGCTTGCATAGCTCTCTCAATACAGTGACATAGGGTAGACTCCTTCTCCTAGGTTTGGAGTGCCCACTACACCCACAGCGTGTACCTGCATACAACTCTTCTTGTTCTTGGAAGGCACCCAAGGGATCCTTTTATAGGCCTTTTGGGAAGATATTTAGAGATGATATTTTCAGATGAATCTTCTAGATATTTTATATTTGTGGTGGAATAGGAGTTGTTTACAAAGATCCAAAAGATTCTAGACTCAGGAGGGTGTGATATTTAGCCTCTTTTTATATATTTCTTGGATATTTTTTGAAGTTTTATTATAAAAATATGATATTTTGTCCTCCAAATGCATGAAAGGGATCCAATCCACCGAGTTTTGACTTTGTTGCATCATTCTCTTGATTTTTGGACCCAAGAATATAAGATATATGTATAAACAAAAGGTTTCCTTTGTTGAAAATTCAAAAAGGTGTGGTGGGTCTATGGGACCTTTGGAAAGACTTTTGTTTCATTCTAAAGAGAGTGGGACAAGGTTTAAATACTTGAATATTCTAGACTTTCCATCTCTCTTTTATATTTCCCTTCTATATTGATCATTTCTCTTTTACTGTAGGGAGAGCTAGTCATATCTTTTGCGGTGGGGTCCACTTGACTTCTATCTTCCATATTTATTTATGCATGTCCATATCAAAGGGAAATAAAATAAATAACATATTATATATATAGAATTAGATTATTGTTAGACGAGGTATAAAAAATATTACCCTCATACTTAGCCCTTCCCTAAGGCTAGAGGCATTCATGTCTCTAGCTTTCAAATAGTTTGTTGATGTCCCAGGGTGGGTCGTCTTCCTGTACCACCATCGATATTTCCTTCTCCTTTGATTGCTCTTGCTGATCTTCAATGTCTTCTATCCTTTGCCATTACTTCTTCAGCCTCCATCCATTGACCTTGGCCTTGTGCACTTTCCCTGATAGATCTATAAGTTGGTAGCTGCCATTCTTGAACTTTGTCTTGATCAGAAATGGTCCCTCCCATCGTGGTTGGAACTTTGTGTCATGCCTATTATCAAAGTGGTTATCATATCTTAGAACAAGAGTTCCTTCTGTAAACCCTTTATCCTTTAGTTGTCTGTTGAATTCTTGTCTCCTTTTCTCAGCTTGGTTCATGTAATGCTCAACTGCAAGGTCCCGTTTCATACTGAGCTCTTGTAGATTTGTAAGCCTCTTCTGTATTACCTCTTGCTCACTCTGTCCACTTTCCTTTATTAGTACTCTAAGACTTGGAATTTCTACTTCTATTGGCAACAAGGCTTCTTGTCCATATACCAAGTGAAATGGGGTGAACCCTAATGATGCCTTGTAAGATGAGTGATATGCCCATAATGCTGCGGTGAGGTGTTTATCCCATTCCTTAGGATGCTTCTTTACTTGCTTACTAATGATTTTACAAATAATTCCATTGGTCTTTTCAACAAGACCATTACATTGAGGATAATAGGGTGTGGAGTATCTATGCCATATGTTTAATCTACTCATTAGATCATTTAGAACATCTGATCTAAAACCTGGACCATGATCAGACACTATCTCTAAAGGTATTCCAAATCTACAGCATATGAAATCATAAATAAACTTCCTAATATCCTGTGCTGTTGTCCGTTTTGTGCTAGCTTCTTCTGCCCATCTAGTCATGTAATCCACTGCCATAATGATGTACTCCTTCCCTGATCTTATCCTTGGTAGGGATCCAATTGCATCGATTCCCTATTTCTCGAATGGCCCATACGATATGACTCGTGTCCTTGGTTCATACATAAGCCTCTTATTCCCTGTAATCTGACATTTATTACATGTTTTACACTAATATTGAACATCTTTATGAAGTGTAGGCCATGTATACCCTGCTTGAAGTACTTTCAAAGTATCCTCCACATGCATGATCATGACATGATTTCAGAATGCTCTTTATTTCATCTGATATGCGGACCCTTCTAAGGATAATACCTTAACTTTCTCATAGAGATGATCTCCTATGAGTTTGTACTGTAAAGCCATCTTTGCTAATCTATGCTTTTGTACCTTGTTTAGGTGCTTGGGTGCTTCTCTAGTTTCAAGAAACTCAATGATATCTTCTAATACTTCTTGACCTACAAATCTATTGTCTCCCAGCTTCATGGGTGCTATGAAACTATCAAATTGCTCATTTGCTAATGCATCTGCTTCCTTATTTTCGCTCCTTGGTACATGACATATTTGAGTATTATCTAATTGTTTCAATAACACTCTTACATTTTTCAACCATTCAAACAAATTTTGGCTTTTGCAACACCAAACATTTTGTAATTGCTTAATTATCAACATTGAGTCTCCTTTGATAATCAATCTTTTGATACCATGTTGAACACATTTATGCAAGGCCTCACATAGTGCTGCATGTTCTGCTTCATTATTTGAAGGAGCATTAGGAAGAGCTATACCTTTCTTGAAGATGAGCTGTTTGTTTTGGTCATATATCAGAAATCCTCCTATTGCTTTGTCGACCTGCTTCTTATATGCACCATCAAAAAATACAGTATGTGCATCTTCAATATCTTCTTCATGCAAGGTTGCTCCCTTGTCCCTCTTATTGGATATTTTCCTCTCCCACTTCCTGTAGGTGAGTATATCTGCAAGACTGGCTCTTGTGCTTTCCTCTACTACAAAAGTATAGTTGTATTCTTGAAGTTCAAAAACCCATTTAGCTATTCTAGATGAGATGCTCATATATTGTTGTACCACATATGGAAATGCATGATCTGTTGTAAGAATAATGAAAGACCTAGCAACAAGGTAAGACCAAAACTTCCTTACTCCAAACATAAGTGCATACATGAGTTTCTCTGCATCTGTGTATCTCTTCTCATTTTCTTTCATTACCTTGGTAGCAAAGTAAACAGGACGCATGTGAGATATCTTTGTATCCTTCTAGAGTAAGACTACTCCGATTGCTTCTTCACCTGCACTTGGACACACATAGAAAGTCTCTTCCATATTTGGAGTCATCAATGTAGGTAGAGTGTTGAGTACTCTTTTGATTTCTTCAAAACATTCATTATGGATATCCTCCCATGCAAAGACACTATCTTGTGCATTTTGTAATGGAGATATGATTTCAAACAGAAGGTGGATGAACCGTGATATGTAGCGTACCTTTTGTACAAAATTGAGGGTCTGCTTTATTGTTGTTGGAGGAGGTAAAGCCGATAAGGCTTCCACTTTGGATGGATCAACTTGAATCCCCTTTTTTGATATGAGATGTCCAAGGAGAACTACTTCTTTCTTGGCAATATGACACTTATCAAGATTCAATTGACCCCCAAGCTCATAAAATCTTTTTAAGCCTTCTTCAATTTTCTCACAATGCATAGATCTAGTACTATATATGCAAAAGTCATCCATGTACACCCTTATTGATGATCCAAAGAATGGTTGAAAAACATAGTTCATAAATCTTTGAAATGTTGCAGGTGCATTGGTTAGGCCAAAAGGTATTACCCGATAAGCAAAGCATCCCCATGGTGTAATAAATGTGGTCTTCCTTTGGTCCTCCTCAACTATCCGAATTTGAAAGTACCCTGAGTATCCATCACAGACAGTGTACCTTTCATGACCTTCCACTTCATTTAGAATTTCATCTTGGAAAGGTAGTGAAAAATGATCTCTCTTTGTTGCTACATTTAAGGGTTTATAGTCTACACACGCCCTCCATTTAATGTTCTTCTTTGGGATAACTACTACTGGAGACACCCATTTAGAATTTGATACAGGGTAAATGAAACCAGCCTTTATGAGTCGATTTACCTCATTTAGCAGAGCCTCTTGTTAAAGTGTTTCGATCCTTCTGAGATTTTGCACCACTGGCTTTGCATCTGGCTTGATTTCGATATGATGTTGAATAGCAGTTACACCTTGTATCTCATTATAATCTTTAATGAACAATTTGGGGTACCTTTTGAGCATGTTGATGTACGTGGTCCTTTCCTCTGAGGTGAGATCTACGAGCATCTTTTGTAGATCTACTTTAGGCATGGAGTCCTCACTTTGTGGTTGTTGTAGGTCATCCTCTTTGCCTCCATCTTCCTTTCCTTGAAATATCACGCCCATGACTTTGAGTGTAGATGAATCATTTTCAATTGTCGATTCCTCATTGCTAGAATCGCTGTCATAGCATGAGCTCTCTTCATCTAGAATTGTTTCATACCTATGATCTTCCTTCTTTTGGTCCTTCAAATCATAGGTAATTGACTTTGTTCTATCATTTGGTTTAATAACTAGAAGACCAGAACCCCATTTTGGATCTGCTCTTACTATAATTAACAATGGACGTCCTAATATGATGGGATAGCCCTTCCCTTTGGTTGCAATTACATACATATCCAAAGTAACCTCTATATCACATACTATAATTCTTAAATTTTCAAATACACCAACATATTTAACAACACTGTTATTCGCCATTTTGGCTTGGTATGTTGATGGTCCTATCACATCCAATCCTAACCTATGCATTGTTTTTTCTATCATGACACACATCAGTGCTCCGTCATCCACATACACATTGGAAATCCTTTTTCCTTTTACATATGCATCCACTGTGGGTATCACATCATCACATGCATTGGCTTTTATAAGGTTACTTTCCTTATTTTTAACCCTCCTAGTTCTTACTAGCTTGGACCATTTCCTCCTAGTTTTTGAAGATAACTGGAGTAATTGTGACCAAGTGATATTTGGTTTCTGTGTGGATATATCCTCAATTAGGTCATAAGGTTCGATACCCTTACCTAGAGGAAAGTCTTCCATCGTGATCTTCCTCCTCGACCTTTTCTTTCTTTTACTAGCTTCACTTTTGCAACTCTACCTTTCTTCGTTTGTGTACTCATGCTTGAATCTTCATCTTGAGATCGGTCTCTGTCTTGCACCTACCTTGAGCCATTGGGACAGATAGAATATTTGCTTGCTTTTTTTGTTGTTGTTCCTGTGCATATTGTGGTGGCCTCCTAATAGGATACATATCACCTGGATTCCTATGAGGGTGAGGGAAATTGTACATACCGTGACCACATTGGTTGAAATTGTAGCATATAAACTCTTGTGCTTGTCGTCATTGTCCTCGATTTTGTTCCCTTTGTGGTCTGTCTTGCTGGCTCCTCACCAAGTTGAGTGTTAGTTGTACCAGCTGTTGTGTGAGCTTCTGCAAGATATCTTGTTGTGGATCTTCTCCTTTCTCTACCTGTGCAACTGGTACTAGGGGAACAACATCCATATGTTCTACTTTTTCAACTTTTGAAGATTGAAACTTTAATTTTCTACACTTAACTCTTGCTATATCTAATGCTTCTTCAAAAGTACCTGGAAATTGTGACTCCACCTTTTGTTTTAGAGAAGGGAAGAGTCCTGAGATGAATCTATCCTTTTTCAAAAACTGTGGAGCTACTTCATTTGCCCCTAGGCTACTCTCCCAATTACTTCACACACACTGAAACTTAGGCTCATAATTTGAAAAGTCTTCAAGTGTGACTTGCCTTAGTGAGAGCAGTTGTTGCCACAATCCTTCTAGTGTATCCTTCTTTCCATATCGTGCTATGAATGCTTCACGCACTACTTCCCAGCTTCTTGTTGCTTCGTTGGATAAGTTGTTGTACCATATTCTTGCTTCCTTCTTTAGGACCAATGGAGCATCTTTGTTGGGTCTTCCATAGAAGTGTGGGAATATTGATGCCATGATTGAACTTGAAATTGGCTCTCTTACAAAAGAATGAAGATCCAGACGTCGAAGCTAAGGTTATACTCTAGAACTAGAAAGATAAACGGTTCTTGAGATTCAAGGATTTCTGTCAAATGCTCTGCCCGAAGTGATAGACGATGCATTGTTGAAAAAATATATTTCTACTATATGTGATATGAATAGAAAGAAGGGGTCATGGTTGATAAGGTTGGTTGGGATGAATGGGACGATTTTGGTTGTTGGGATTTTGGAAATTCATGAAATTGAGTTCTTTAGTGGGGGCACCAGGTTATGAGAGGGGCATTAAGGAAATGGCCTCTAACACTTCTTGGGTGCTCAGCTCATAAGTAGAAAATGGAATTGAAGATGAGGGATACTAGGCTCCTACAAAATCATTCACATGAAAACACACACAGCACTGCCAAGGCAGGGGTTGTCTGCACAGCCTTGTCATACAAATACAATGGCACTCTTAGGGTGGGGGAGATCCATGTTGCCCTCTTAGTACACTTAAACACAATCAACACAAAGGTACTCTTAAGGCACGGGTGATCCGTACCACCCTCTTAATACCAAAACACAAACATTACACAAGTACTCTTAAGGCAGGGGTTGTCCACACTGCCCTCTTAGTACCAACATAGAAAACACAAAACACTCACAAGAAAGAGATTCTCAATGATAAGAGGATCCAGGTAATACCACAATCTTCAATGGGTCTAGGAATGATGGAAAAGATGGAAGAAGAATGGAAGAAGTGAAAATGAGAGAAGAAGAAAGGGTGTATTGGATAGAATAAGCAAAGATTAAGGGTAATGGAAATGGAAGGAATTGGAGAAATGAACTTGATTGA
This sequence comes from Ceratopteris richardii, assembly GCA_020310875.1. NCBI lineage: Eukaryota > Viridiplantae > Streptophyta > Polypodiopsida > Polypodiales > Pteridaceae > Ceratopteris > Ceratopteris richardii. Next base: position 110,622,898 of record CM035414.1, read on the forward strand.
AATAGAAAATGTTACAAAGACATGGGAGACTTAAAAATTAGGAGCTTACATAGCTCTCTCAATACAGTGACATAGGGTAGACTCCTCCTAGGTTTGGAGCGCCCACTACACCCACAGCGTGTACCTGCATACAACTCTTCTTGTTCTTGGAGGGCACCCAAGGGATCCTTTTATAGGCCTTCTGGGGAGATATTTAGAGATGATATTTTGAGATGAATCTTCTAGATATTTTACATTTGTGGTGGAATAGGAGTTGCTTACAAAGATCCAGAAGATTCTAGACTCAGGAGGGTGTCATATTTAGCCTGGTTTTACATATTTCTTGGGTATTTTAGAGTGTTATTACAAAAATATGATATTTTCTCCTCCAAATGCATGAAAGGGGTCCAATCCACCGAATTTTGACTTTGTTGCATCATTCTTTTGAGTTTGGGGCCCAAGAATATAAGATATATGCATAAACAAAAGGTTTCCTTTGTTGAAAATTCAAAAAGGTGTGGTGGGTCTATGCGGCCTTTAGAAAGACTTTTGTTTCATTCTAAAGAGAGTGGGACAAGGTTTAAATACTTGAATATTCTAGACTTTCCATCTCTCTTTTAAATTTTCCTTCTATATTGATCATTTCTCTTTTACTGTAGAGAGCGCTAGTCATATCTTCTGTGATGGGGCCCACTTGACTTCTATCTTCCATATTTATTTTATGCATGTCCATATCAAAGGGAAATAAAATAAATAACATACTACATATATATAGAATTAGATTATTATTAGAGGAGGTATAAAAAATATAGCCCTCAGCGGCAATCTATTTCCAATCTTGATTGACCATGCTATATTGTTTCACCTTGCTCCAACTCTTCCATAGAGAGAAAACCAAGCTCCATCCTCTAGGAGTCATTGGATAGGAGGAGAACATAAGAGTGAGAAGATCTAGCCCCTTCCACTCAAGGAGGCCCACAACCCCAAGAATGTTCTTGTTTCTGAAAATCAGCTTGCCCCAAGGAGTTTCTCTATTGCTCTATGCTTTAATTAACAATTTGTCCACCAACTTATTGGCCATTCCTTCAATGTCAAGAATGCCCAAGCCACCTTGGTCTTTTTGGCTTATGCACATAGCCCATTTAGTTTTGGGGACATCCCTTCTGTTAGGGTATCTCGTCTAGAGAACATTTTTTGTGAATTCTTTCCAATTTGATAATCTCTTGGTCCATGAATGTCCAACAAGAGAGAAAGTAAAAAATCAAAGAAAGAAGGAACCTGCTAACCATCATAGTTCTCCGCGCTAGGCTAATTTGCATACCGTTCCAATATGCCAACTTTTTATCGAGCTTAGAAAGAGCCCAGTTCCAATGCTCACCCATCAAAACATCAAATCCCATCCGAATACCTAAAAAATAAAAGATTTGTCCCCTAGAGATCAATTGACAGCCATGGTCGGCCAAAATTTGAGGTGGATGCCCAATAGCCATGTTGGAAGCGGTTTTAGAGTGGTTTGTTTTGGAGCTCAATGCCTCACAAAATTTATTTAGGCAACATCAAAGGGTATCAATGTTGACCACATCATTATGCACAAAAGGATTCGTTTCATCAGCAAAGAGTCTCATGACATATGGTCTTGATTAGGGAAAGCAAGAAACCTTGAATAAGACCTAAGTCTGCATGATGTTTAACTAGGTAGTTGAGACCAAATTTGGTAGTGAGAGCAAAGAGAAGGGGAGCCTCATAGAATGTTTTGATTGAATAGATTGAGAGATCCGACCATTGATGTTTATACAGGCTAAGGCATTTCCGAGTAACATTGATATCATCTTAATAAGTTTATGGCCATAGCCCAAGTCTTTTAGAGATTGGAGAATGAAGTCCCACATGAGTCTATTATAAGCTTTGCCTAATTCAATCTTAAGGAAGAGGACATCTTGAGCAGACTCTTCAACAAAAGCCAAGCCTTCCCAAACATCAATGATAGCCTCAAAGATGGATCTCCCCTTGATGAACCCCTTTTGATCCTCATTGATCCAATTTTGTAAGTGATGAGCAATGCGATTATAAGCAATAACCTTAGCAAGGATCTTGTATCCTATTTGTAACATGATAATTGGATGCCGATTTTCAATCCTATTTTTGCACCCTTTTTGTGAATAATCTTGATAACCTCTTCATTGAGACAATCCGGTAGCCCACCAAAAGCTATGGCCTCTTGCCACACCATACATAATGGAATCATCACCATGTGCTTGAAGGTCTTGAAAAATGCATTGGTGAGGCCACCTAGATCATGGCTTTTGCCATTAGGAAGCAAATCAATAACTTCAAGAATCTCATTATCTAAATTTGAGCTTCAAGAAGAGGACTCATATTTTGCAAAATTCTTTTGGTTCTGACTCTAGAAATATCCACCATGCAACCATGCCTATGAGGAGAAAGAGGCTTGGAAACCCTCAAAAGCTAGGTAAAGTGATTTCCAATCAACATATTATTTTCACCATCTGCACTTCACCCCATCAATATCCATCATGAAAGGGATTTCTTCCTTTGACTGATTCTTCTTGAGGAGACCGCACATCTCTTTAGTAGATTTGTATACCTTTCCTACCCACCAATCTTTAAACTATATCTAGAGATTCTTTCGTTGAATATCCTCTTTAAATCTAAGCATGTTTCTGATATTTTGGAGTTCTATCTAGTATTGAGAGTGGCCCTTGTTGACTCGTTCTTTCTTAAGAAACCTATGCCTTCAATAAAGATTTTCACTTCTAGCTGGATGAATTTTTTGAAGATTTTATGAGTTATCACCAAGATGTGTTGTGTCTTCATCACCACCATCCTCCAACACCTCGTTGGAGAGGAGTGGTTGGCAAAGCCTAGTTCTAGGCAGCCATAATCTCCTACTAGAACGAGGGGAAAGATAAGGTTGTCCGATTGGCATGAAACCAAGGGGCTTTCTTGAGATTGAAGAATGGTTTGAAGGTAAGCACAATCGGGTAGTGATCAAAGACAAAAAGGTCCACATATTGGGAGAGGGGAGGGGGGCTCCACTTATTGATGATATTCAGTGTAATATAGCTCTTGTCAAGTCTATCTTTCCTCAAGTCAAGTCCAGACTCAAGGTTCAACCAAGAGAAATCAGCCTTGTTTTTTATCTCCACAAGATCTTGATGGAACTTGACTTGGTCCTAAACATCTGTCTTAGGAACATCAATAACCCATCCTTTTTCCCCCATCTATTAGAAAGAACCTCCTCCACACACAGAATGACATTGAGGGGCAAAGAGTCCAATTATTGCCAAGTGGCAAGACTTTTTGAATCGATATTGGGAGCATACATAGAAACTATGGTGAACTATAGAGGACCCCCCAAAGGAAGCACCAATCTACCAATGGTTCTGGTCCAGTAGGGTATCCACAAATCTAGTGTACTGACTTCTTTTAATGTCGATAATTGAGCCACCATTTCCCTTGGGGTGCATGGTGGAGAGCTAGACATGGGATGATGGAATTCCTTTTAGTCCCTTTTGAAGGTCCTCACCATTATTTTTTATCCCTTGAAGATAAGTGAAGTCTAAGTTTAACCTTTCATCAAGGATCCACTGGCCAATAATGGTAGAAAAGGTTTGCCTTTAGGCAAACCTTGTAGGATCTTAGATATGCATAGGCTAATATGGCCAGTTTATCGATTTCTAATGCCTTTGATTCCTTGAAATTAGGGCAAACCTTTCCTTGTGATGCTTCAATAGTCTAAATTCTACTTTTTAGGATACGAGGGGCTGCATGAGTACTATGCACTTCACTTGTACAATTATTCTTTCAATATATTTAAGCCTAGTAAAACTAGGCTTCGATTAAAATTCCTCTTTAAAAATAAAGAAGCTTTGTGGGATGGGTATTCTCATTGTTTCAGTGTGGTCATTTTACCAAGTTGTAATGCCCTCAAGTCCTTGAAATTAAATGCCTTCAAGCAATCCTTTCCTTGTGATGCTTCGGTGGTCTAGATCTTGGTTTTTAGGATATTGGAGGTTGCATGGGTACTATGTCCTTCACTTATACAATTGTTCTTTCAATATATTTAAGTCCAATGAGACTAGGCTTCGGCTGAATTTCCTCTTTAAAAAAATAAATAAACTTAATGGGATGGGCATTGTCATTGCTCCGGTGTTAGCTCACAAACTAGTGAGCAAGTAGATGATCAAGACCTAGTGTAACAAATTTGAATCATTGGTGAAATTAAATTTTAGAAATGGTCAAAACAAATCTCTTGCGCGTGTCCTCAGATGGAAAAAACACAACCTCAATATGCCCCTCTTCTCATCGATTCTATTGATCACTAAATAATCAAGTCAAGTTTCTTTCCAAAAACTCAACATGCTCCTCTTCTCATCGTTTCTGTTGATCACTAAATATTCAAGTCAAGTTTCTTTGTTTTTTAATGCATGGAAACATGAAGCCTCACTATTGTCTCAGGTACATTTGGAAATGGTATGATAGGATAATACATGAATCCATTTGGTCTCCCATGTGAAGGATCAAGCCAATTGAGAGGGATTCTTTCCAAAGACCCAAGAAACATGGACCAAGGGGTTCCACATTTTGAAGCATCTCTAGAACATCAATAAAAGAAGGAATCAACAGGCGTCTATGAGTTGATTACAAAGAATGATGTCTATTGCTTGCATGTATGAGGGCCGCAGAAAGAGAGGATGTGTGCCTCTTAAAAATTACTAGAGAATCTTACCTAGAAGCTAGAATGAGATGGTATTACAGCACTATAATAAAAAACTTCCCAATGAGAAATATCAAGGTACCTTTCCACCAAAGGCTCAACCAAAAATCATGCATCTCTTGCACTTGAATAAGATGGACAATCAAATCCTTGATAACCCTCTCGAATGCTATGAGAGGTGAGGCTTTTTGGAAGATTTGGAAGGAAAGATGCATCCAAAACTTTGGGGATTCACCTAAAGATTGGTTGATCTAGAAGTATTAGAAATACAAGAATTAGACGTGAGAAGAATAACTCACCCTTTAAGCACCAAAAAATTGTTACTTATTCAAGGAGAAAAGATGAACAACAAATGGGCCCCTCGTGAAGGGGATGGCAGGCTTGTGAGCCATCTTTGTATGTTCCAATAATTCTCTTGTATCCTTGTGAGCCCTTTTAAATTTCCCTTTAATTCTCTTTTATGTTTGTCTTTTCCAATTTAGATTCTCTGTTGGAAAAGATAAGCTTTTAGTGTCTATCCTCATATATGATAATTGGTGTTGATAATTTGTGCAAGCAAAGAAGGAGTGATTGATGTCCTTTCTTCCACGGTAGAATCTTTTGCACCATAAGGGCACACTAGATTTTGTTGGCCCTAACATTGATCCAAATCCCCCAACAAGATTTTCCATAAAAGAAGAGTTTTCTTGCTTTCCACTAGATGATGGTGAATGTCTTTGAAGTTGACATATCATCTCATCTAGGGCCAATTAGTGCACCATTTCTTCTTGAGATTGTGATGCAACTCGAAATTCTTATTGAGCCTTGGAACTTCTTTAATTTTATTATCATTGCTCCACTTCATCCATTCGGATGAGGAGCCCCTAACCGATGAGAAGGTGCACCTTCTACCAATCTCAAGCATTGGTATGTCTAGAAAGGAACCAACCATCATGCTATATTCTTTGGTTGGGATGAACGCCCTCAAGCCTACTCTATTCTCTCCTCTCTCAATTCTAAATGTGCCTCCATAATTTAAACTAAAATTTCTTGTCTTATTGGATATCTTCATCGTCCACCATCTCAATCTCGGTGATGGGGAGCAAAACAAATGGATTCTACTAAATCTTATTCCAATCTTTCCGCAAAGTGATGATGAGATTAGAAACTTTGGGTACCACTTAGATCAAGGAAAAGAGAAATTTGATACGATGATCCTTTTTCCATCAAGGGATTCTTGAAAGAAATATATGTCGACTATTTAAAAACAAATATCAACTAAGAAGAACTTTTATTGATCCAACTTTGATCATCCGTTTAGTAGCAAGCTTGTTTGCCAAAGCCCCAGGTGTTAATGTAAAAGGTAGGGTCCACAAAAAAAACCAAGTCTATTTGCAAAATTGTAAATTGCACCCTGTTTGACAATACTCATATACTCTAGATCGTGAATTTCAAGTGATTCTTTGTACTGTTGATACACAAAAACTATGTTTTTCTAACATCGAATTGTCATGTCATAGTGCAACCGCGTTCAAGGAGAAGTATTTGTGAAGAGATGGATAGGTATGTGCTTGAAGATGAAGAGGTGTTGCAAAATCCTTGATCTACACCAGCCAAATGAACTCCAAGAGTATATGGTGGGCCCTTTTAGCTTGCCAATGGATGTATTAGAAACCCTATGTACCTTGGAAAATCACTCTCAAAAAGATAGATCAAAACAGATAAGTTGGAGTTAGCTCAGAGGTGAAAAACTTGCTATTTTGGATCATACACCTGTCCACTATTCTGCATAATTCAAAAATAATAAACCACACACTGAGAATGAGTTTTAACAAGTGATGACATCATCCCGATTTTCACGGGCTGCTACAGTTTGAGACCAGTGAGCAGAAAAATGAACATAACTCAAAATTTAGGAATCCAATGATTATGAAAAATTTGTATGGTTATATTAGACAGTAAGCTGAATCCAAAAAGCTTTAAATCATTGCCTTTGGATAAGTAACCACAGAAAAATGGCTCTGACAAGGTGAGTGAAAAAGTCGAGTACCTGACAGAGAAGTGAAAATGAACAGACACTGTTGACTTCAACTGAACATAACTGAAGATTGCAACATTCAAATGACATGAAAATTTGTGAGCATATAGTAGACTTATAGAGCTAACTTTACCAAGTTAAATCACTGAAAATGATGCACCAAGCTGAGAGCAAACATCTCTGCAATCTGACTGAGAAAACTGAGAGTAATGGCAGTGAGTAGTACACTTCACAAGAACATGGTCATATGAACTCAAATAATCATGAAAATGAAAGTATATTGCTTGTACAATACAATGATGTACTAATACATATGTGTTCCTTGTAATCACACCTTGATATGGCATAAATCTCAGCTCTTGGAGGTCTTCACATAGGTCTCTCTAGGGCCACGACTAAAACTGCCATCTATTTATAGTTGAGTTTGGGAGGCTAACTTCCCTCAATCACTCTCCAATCAATCAATGATTGATTTAATTCTCTACTTACCACAAATCACGAATTCATGGCTCCTCTTTCCCTTTTTGATCAAGTGGACTCAACCACTTAACATTCTTTCACTTTTACATTAAGTAAACTCTTCAAAAGTTACAAGAGGTAGTTCACAAGTGAACTTTACATAGTCTTCATTTTAAGCCTTCTTCTATGACTTTGTGGGACTGAAGCCAATACTTAGGCTTGTCATAGACTTGCTCCAACAGTATTGCTTGTAGTGTTTTTGCAGTGTTGTGATTTATTGCAGAAATGTCAAACACAGATGGAATGAGTCAACTTATGAGCGATAAGCTAGATAAGAACAACTTTCATGCTTGGAGATTCAAAATGATGAATTTCTTGATGGGAAAAGCTTATGGGAAGTACATCAAAGGAGAGAATGAAGATGCTTCGCAATTACCAGAGAGGAATTGGACTTCGGACCAGTTAAGAGCATGTGAGGAATGGAATCAACGAGCACGAAAGGTAATGTATAGGCTATCTGCTAGCATACAAGATAGAAATGATTATGCACATACGGGATGCCAAGACTCCAAAAGAGTCTTGGAGCAATTTGGTCACATTGTATGAGACCAATACAAAGGCATGGAAATTGCAACTCAAGAACAAGATGCATACAATAGAGAAAAAGGGCATATCGATAAGTGACTACACTCGAAAAATCAAAAGCATATGTGAGTCACTTGCATTTATTTGCATGAATTTAGATGATGATGTAATGTGGAAGTGTGCCTTCATGGTTTAGGAGCTGCATATAAGCAGTTCATAACTTCTATAGAGATGAGAGAAAATATTCTAAATTTTGCTGATCTAGCCTTCATGTTGATTATTGAAGAAAAGAATCTTGGTGATGACTCAAACTCCCAAGGAAAACCTAGTTCTAAGAAGGTATTCTAATTTAGTAGAGGTAGAGGTTTTAAAAGTGGAAGAGGAAATAATATCCAAGACCAAGGTCGACATCAAAATCATGGAGGAGGTAGAGGATAGTTTCGAGGCAGGGGGATCCAAAAATGCCATAGAAATTTCCAAAGGAATCATTCAGGTAACGAAAATAAAGGATGCTAGAATTGTGGCAAAGCTAGACACTTTGAACGTGATTGCAGGTTGAAGAATCAAAATAATAGAAGGCATCAAAACAAGTATGCATCCACAAGTGCAGATGATTCTAAGAAGCTATTCATGGTTCAACATCATATGATTATGATGTCTACTGATATTTCAAAATGGAATGGTAATGTATGGTTTGTTGATTCAGGTGCTTCAAATCATATGACCAATCATGTGGAATGGTTTAGTAGTTTGTAGAAATTGCGAGTTCTTGGATATGTTGAAAAAGATGATGACACATCACACCCTATCAAGCATACATGAAACATAGCGTGCAAGAACTAGTACATACAGATGTTTGGGGTCCTCCAAAGACCACATGTATGGGTGGTTGTAGGTTTTAAGTTATGTTCATTGATGACCATACACTAAAAGTATGGGTATATGTCATGAAAGAGAAGAGTGAGGTGTTCACTCACTTCTAGATTTTTAAAGCTATGGTGGAAAGGTAGATAGGGAAGTATGTTTGAACACTAAGATATGATGGAGAGGCGAATATATGTCAAATGAGATCAACAACTTTCTAAAAATTCATGAAATTTGATGTCAGTTTTCATGCAGGTACACACCATAACAGAATGGCATTGCCGAATGCAAATGTAAAAATAGAAACAACCTTGATGGCTGAGAAGAATATGCCTCATTGTTATTGGGCAGAAGCTACATCATGAATAGAACTCCGACTGCTACTGTACATCATGTTAGACCTAAAGATAATTTTAGAGGTAAAAAAGCCAAACTTATCACATATGAAAGTTTTTGGCTATATTGGATATGTACATGTTCTAGATGAGTTGAGGATGAAGCTTGATCCAAAAGCAAAAAAATGTATCTTCATTCGAGACTCCCTTGAGTAAAAGAGATAAATGTTATAATTCACTCACACGACAGGTGAAGGTAAGTAGAGATGTGGTGTTTGATGAAATTTCAAGATTCTATGCAGATGTTGAAGAAGGACTTAATCTTGACTCAAATGAAAAAGAAAATGCTGAAAAATCAAGTGTAGAAGCATGCTCTCAAAAACCTATAGTGTAGTGGAAGCAATATGATCCACATCGTAGAGGCCTCCCACCCAATACGATCCATGTAGATTCCAAAATGAGAAGGTCATGCTAAAACATTCAGATCCCCATCACCACTATGGAGGTAGCTCTATGGCAACCAAACCTATTGAGACAACATTCCAACTAGAACTCGGGACCATGAAATGACGGTTGACCATGAAGATACAACAGAGCCACTACCTCCGACACCTCCACCATCACCCCCTCAAACTGAGGTTGTAAATATTATTCTTACCATTGATACACAAGAGCAACCCTTCATCTTTCGTAGCCCTACTTCTAGTTCAACCCTATTTTCTTCTTTTGATAAGCCCTTGTACCATACCACCAATGCTACATCAAAACCCCTCATTGATCCTGTCATGGGACATCCTGTCTCTGGAGCATCAGTCATAGGACACCCCAACATGAGGTCCACTTTTCTTGGGTTCCCAATCACCAAACCTCCTCCCATGGCATTCCCACCTCCAAGCGCTTACTTTCCTCCCTTCATCCCACTAGTTCATCAACCTGCCTATGCCTTTATTTCTAGAGTGTTTCAACCCCACCACCCAAATCTTGTTGTCGGTCCCATTCCCAATATCAACACCACAATTACTCACCACCACCTCACACACACCACCTACCATTCTGATGTATATGGTAGACACCACACTCGCCTCCATGTCCGATAGCATGGATATTTTTGCCACCCATAGCACCTCCCGCTCCCCCCATGTTTTCACCATCCCCCATTCTACCATCACCAACTTCAACTGTACACACGTCACTATTAGGCACAACATCCACACTTCCCATTCCCCATTCCCTCTCCCTTGCATCAACCACTATACAAACTGCATCTTCATCTATAGATGGTGCATTTATCACTATGCTTCATTGTATATCACAACTAAGGACAGAGTACCATCAGCTACAGGCACATAACCAGATGTTACAAGAGCACTCTACCGAAATACAAAAACAAATAGCTACATTAGAGGAAGACAATGATAGTCTACAAACACAGTTTCATACGTTACAGGAGGCACATAGCACATTGGATTCAAAGTTGCAGAACATAGATGCAGAAGCCATGTAACAAGTCAAAGATCATGTATGAATACAGATGGAACATAAATATAAACTCCAGCACGTGGTGCTATTAAGAAGGCATCTCGTAGTGGCTCACGAGGAGAATAGAGGATTGCAATTTCAATCAAGAAAATCTAGAAGCAACAATAGAGAGCACACCAAGGGCAACCATAAGACTATCAAAGCTTCAAGTTGTGCCCCCTAAGAATATCAAAATAATCTTGGAAGATTATGCTAATATGCTCAAGGCTCATGAAACGATATCAGAAGAAATGGATCAATGGCAACAACAAAGAAAGTCAGATACTACAATTGTCCCACTGACCACCATAACAATCTCTCTAATTATCACTGACTTGGTAGCACTATAGGAACTACAAAATAAGTCACGAAACTGCAAAGGAGGCTATTACAATACAAAAGACAAAAGACCACCATCGCCACTGGAGGCCCCCGTAAAAGAGGAAACAGTCTCAATTCTAGTAGAACAAACATTTGAAGATGAATACGATCCGCAACCCACTCTTGGTGGACAAATAACAAACAAAGGCCAAGATGCATTTGAAGCTCCATGACCCCCATGGTTAAAACAAGTGGAAGACATTGGGTAAACTCATGAAGATTGCATAGTGGTGCAAAATGAGGCAATGTGAATCATAGAAGAAACGGTGCTACAATCTAGCTATTTCCAACACTTGGCACCAAGGCGAGTCATCAGGACATCTAAACTTTTGTACAGACCATATAGAAACTTACCATCGGAAGCATAGAAAGGTAATATTTATCAACCAAATTGGTGGCAAAAACTTTTAGAAACTTACCTAGAAATGTTGTGCGTGTGGAACCACACACCCCTACATCTTCTTTACAACCCATGGTATGGCCGAGTTCTATGACGCAAGCCTTGGAAAGCATTTGACATTAAAGTATAGAACAATGCTCAATGCAAGGAATGACTCAAATACCCATAGATCATGCCACCGTAGGGACCACCTTCAAGTGCTTATATGATGGCGACTATATGCCACTAGATCCCTTGGTTCAAGCCAATCCTAGATGTCACGACAAAAATGATGTTGAAGATTTTGGATATGATGCAGATTGTTCTCAATACCTTCCACAGTACACAAGCACCACAAGTAGCTCTCCCGGGATTTACAAATGGCAATTATGATTTGGTATATGACATGAGTATGACCCCAAGAATCAAAGTAGCTCATGCCTCGCATGCCCATATCAAATACCTACTAGCCTGTTACAAACAAACCTTTGAAGATATGCTCACTACAGGCTTTTGGGAGTATCACTCTAAAGCGTTTGCACCAAAATATACATACCTGCTTCATTTATTTGCATGTGAGTAGGCTATGTTTTCAGAGTACTATACAACACCACATCCAAAACTCCCCAATGCCATCAATTGGGATGCATTGCAAGCTGATTTGGCAAAAGGATTAAAGCTCCAAGAACACGAGTTGGCCACCAATGTCATCCAATATTATATTGATCACCCTATAGAACAAAGGTCTGTCAGGGGTGATAGATGCTAGAGAACGGGGAGTGTTGGCCTACAAGCAATGAGGTGATAGAACAATCAAGTACAATCGAACACAAAAGAGGCCTCATCATTTTTTTCATGCCTTATTTTTAATCAAAAGTGATTTTACAAACATTGTAAATACCATTTTTGGTAGATTAGACTCCATTTTGTTCAAGCCAAGGAAAGGATTCTTCAAGCTTAAGGATAGTAAAAGCACCTATGTATCAATTTTCATAATTTTTAGACTGCGTTTGAGCCCTCAAGTAAGCCCTCGAACCTAGTTTTTAACTAGGCTGGCACTAGGTCTGGATAGGGTCAAACACTAGTCAAAAACTATAAAAAGCGCTAGAGAGCTCATTTTTTATTCCATCAATCAAAGCTAACTTTTCCATGAGTTCTTTTTGGTAGGTGTTTACAAAGATTCCAAGTCAAATATGACTTTTTACAAAGGAGTAAATGGGTAATTATCTTCTAGCATTGGTTCCTATGCTTCTCCATATGTATATGGACTTCAAGCCAAATGTGTAGGCTTGTGAATTGCACCAACAATACAGATAAGTCTCATTATGCTCAAGTGATTATGTGTAAGAAGCTTGTGGACTATCTTCATGGTTTTAGTTAGAAATCGTAGCATGAGGGTCATTTTCTGAGACCAAAGGGGTGTTGCAGACCAGAGAAGAGCATAGGGAGAGAAAAAGAAGGGCCCAAAAATGTTTCCAATTTGGACACTTTATTTTTGTAACATAGTCACTTCGTAATATATTTTCCGATGTAAATGCACTAGAGGAGTCCTCTAGATGCATATACATAGATATATGTATCATTACCCTTCTAAATTAGTAGGGGTCATATAGTCAATAAACTGTTGGTCTCTTGTGTGAAAGGACAATTTTTTAGGGCACAAGTATATAAGTCATTTTGTGACTCTTTGTAAGGACTTTTTGCCATTGTGAGAATCAAGAGCACAAAAATTCGAATTTGTGTCTTCTCCTCTCTGTATCTTCTTGCTTGTGAGTTTGCATGCATGTGTGTGGCTTGAAAAGAGTGTTTTGAAGTGTTGTCTATCCATGGTAGTGCTTGTTTTCTATTGGTAATGTGTGTGTGAAGTGTAGGAGTGTTGAAGCATAGGTAGTTCATTCCCACAGCTTAGTATTTTGCTCATAGCTTGAAGCAGAAGTGTTAGAATCAAGTGAAAATATGACCATTGGATGCATCTTCTTGAGACCTTTGAAAGAAACCCGCTATTAGCACCTTTGAAAGAAACCCGCTATTAGCTATATTCTGAGTTCGAAGTTGAGAGAAAAGCTCAATTTATTGTTGGCTGCTACTCTAGGTATCATGACACCGTAGCCGACCATGAAAGCTTTGAATGTGATAGTTGACACTTGTGTGCACCTTTGTTAGTTCACTTTTGCATTGAGCTACACTTGAATGCATGTCTTCATACACTCGGCTAGGTTAAGATACTTCTTGGATTGATAATTAAAGAGTGTAATCCCCACTATATGCACTTGCAAAGGATAAAGGTATAGTCTCCTTCTTCTCAAGTCCCCAAGTCGATACTTAGGTACACATGTTTTTTGGGGCCGTTGCCAGAGAGTGTTGAATCAAACCGAGGCATTCATGTGATGGTGAAAGCTCTAAGCATTGAAGTGAGTAGAGGAGTTGTGAATTTCTCTTCTTTGGTAACTCTCATCCGCACGTACTACTTCTCACTTTTGGAGTGTGTGTAGTGAGTTGTTAGTTTAAGGAAGTGAGCTAGAGAGGGAAGTTAGAGTAGGTAGTAGAGGGAAAAAGAGTAGGAAAGTAGGGTTAGAATTTCAAGCATTCTTCATTTTTATACTCTTCAACCTTTGTCCAAACAGAGGTTTAAAAACCAAAAAATAGTCATTTGTGAATCACTTGTTGTTGACCTGGTATCATGGGAGAGGACAAGCGATTGGTATCGTGGGCTTGAGTTTGCGGTTGTTGGAGTGAGTTCGAACAATATCTCTTGGAATCTAGCTAAAGGGGAGCTTAAAGAAGGTAAGAGCAGTGTGATTAATCATTTATAAACATCTATGAATCTAAAGAAGTGAGAAACTACTTGCGATCAGCATCGTGAGAGAGAGATCGGGAGTTTGAGTGAGGGTTTTTGAGATACATACATAGAGGGAGAAGGGGGAATGCAGAAGAAGCACATAAGTTAGCTTGGTTTTTGAAAATAATCATTTGTGTGTGTAGAAAGAAGCAAGTATCACAATCAATTGAGTTTTGGTATCGCGATACCAAAATTCCCTTGTATCGTGATACTCGTTTGGTATCGTATCGCCGGTTTCCCACTTGTGGTATCGCAATACCAATATGGTATCGTATCGCCAAGATGTGGTATCACAATCATGAACATTGAGTCATATTGTATTGCTAATTTTCAAGTATCATATCATTTTGGCTGCAATATCGTATCGCTTACCAAAGTGGTATCATATCGGATGCATTAGTGATATCATATCGTGGACACCTTGGTATCGTATCGCTCACTAAAGTGGTATCGTATCGTATGAAATAGTGGTATCGTGTCATTGACTAGTATCGTTGAACCTCTGGTATCGTATCATTCATTAAGTAAATATCGTATCGTGAGTTGCTTTGGTGTCGTATGGTGAACTTTGATATCATATCGTGGAGTGAGCCGTATCGTATCATGCCCAAATTTGGTATTGTATCGCCCTTTCTTTAGTTTCATATCATGCACAAGGTAGTATCGTGTCGCCATAGAATCGAGTATCGTATCGTCAAGACTCTTAGTATCATATCGTGTACACATCAAGTATCTTATCGTCTGATTGTTTGGTATCATAACACCAGTAACATCAATATCGTATCGTGACCCATCTGTGATATCGTATCATGCAGATTTCTAGTATCCTATCAGGGACCATTGTGGTATGGTATCTCCAGTTACTTAAGTATCGTATCGTGGAATACATGACATCGTATCATCAAAGGAGTATCACCTAGAAGTGGTATCAACCAGAGAGTATTCAAACCACTTAAAGAGAAAATTTGAAGCAAATTGGGTAGCAGTAGAAGGTGAAGTAGAGGACGTATAAAGCCCTGAAGAGGTGAATGAACTTGAGGTCAGGAAGATTCCTAGGAAGCTACAGAAGCATAATCTCGTTAGTAGGTAGTGTTGCACAACCTACCCTACATTCACAATACTTTGAAACCTCGAGTGAATTGGAGGAAGAGACTATCATGGCTTCAGAAGACATGCATGGCTATATACCCATAGCAAGTTTAATGTCTATCATTGAGGGAGAATACAGAGCCTCCTTGGAATGCGTGAACACTAACCAGCATGATCTACCCATCTACATAGATGGATTAAATAGATCCGTGGCAATTTTGAAGAAAGTTGGGGATGCTCATATAATGCCTAGACTAGCAGTCAAGTACGTAGGGGGTTTCTACATGGACAAGAGAGGTATTTTGTATGCAGTCACGGAGCATCCAAAGAGTATCAATGAGCATAGGGAAGAAGATAATGCCCAAAACCTTAATGAAGAGGGACAAGTGGAGTAGGTGTCAACCCCTAGAGGGAAGTCCATTGTAATTAGGGTTTGGAGAGGAGATCTAATTCCTCAAGACGACTCCTTAATGGATGTCTACATGGTGAATGGAATGGATCATTTACTAAAAACCAACTCTTCGTTGTGGGAAGAAGTAACAAATCCAGCCACCATCTATGAGTTACAAGATCCTGAAAACCCCTCTCACATTACTTACTTAGACAAGAATCAGAGAAGATATTGGTCCATGATTGAATTAGAGAGAGCGAGGTTGAGATATCAGAACGTTCCTCTATTCCCGCCTAGGGATCGAGCCCCTATTTCCCAAAATCCCCAAGGAACTCACCAAAATTCATCTTATCATCCTTCAGGGCAGACACAACAATTGAGCATTCCGATTAGACCCCAAGTCCAGTTTGCTACACCTGGTGTTAATCCCAATTATTGACCTCCTGCAAATGCAAAACCAAGAGATAGAATCCCTGTTCTTGAGAGACCACCAGTAGGAAGAGATGCAGGTATACCAATAGGATGACCAGTTTTCCCTGTAATGCCAAGAGCACCAAAACCTAGAAGAAGATTAAGACCAATTCAAGTTGCCAAATGCATGAGAAGCCACTATGATGGTTCTAGTGAGCCATACAATCACATTGCTGAATTCAAGCAAGTAGTAAGAGCTAAACAGGTAGAAGATTTCATGATCCATTATGAATCATTTGGCCTAACCCTCACAGACATGGCCTTAGCATGGTTCCAGCCCTTAGATCCTAATAATTTTCAAAACATGGAACAAGTATATCAGGAATTGATTGAGGAATTCACTGAGACTAGAATCCAAAACAATTCTTCATCATTAATCCATAGTTTCAAGCAGTCTGCTACAGAATCGAGTGAGGTTAAGAACGAGATGATTCAAGCAATATGTGGATAGATATCCGACAGAAGAGAGACCCACCCAAAATAAAATGGTCTCATTATTCTTCGAAGGATTGGTGAATGGGTCATTGAGATCCTTAGTATATGTGAAGAGATTCCAAAGTTTACAAGAATGCATGAAGGAGTGTATCGATCTAGAAGACAATCTGGTAGAAGACTTAAAAATACCTCAAGGAAGTGTTAAGAGTGAGGATAGTGCTAGCAATACTTCCAATCCTATGAACAATGTAGAAGAGATAGCCGGTTTGGTGGCTAAGAAGCTGAATGTTCAAGTACAGAGGAATTATCCCAACCACCCTATGAGAGTGCCTATGCTCAGGAGATGTGTTCACTATGGAGGTGACCACCCTCTTCATTTGTGCAATAGGGGAGCAGTCCCACCACCTCCTTATGCCTATAAAAGACCACTTGCCCAGGGCCCAACTCATTATTGTAGCATAGATTATAGATACACAAATCATAGTATGAAGGATTGTCCTTACAATCGACGACAAAGACCTGCAAAACCACCACCATTTAAGCCTTACTGATACCCCCCGTAAGATCAAGGACGAGAAGCCTACAGATACCCTCCTACCTAGTAGCAAGCACCTGCACCTAGGCCTTGCACATATCAAGGATACAATCAACCTCAACTTGTACTAGGACAACAACCACCTCACCCACAAAACATTGTCCTTGTGAAAATCGCTCAAATTGAAGAGAATCTGGAAAGAGCAATATTACTAGCCACCCCATTGATTAGTTTTGAGACTTATGATCAATCTTATGACCTTACTCAGGGAAGTTATTCCACCTATGAAAATACTATGGCTGAGTATGGACAATCCTATGAGCCATATACATATGGATCTGATAGTTATGATAGCTCCTACGGATATGATCAAGACTATGTGTCATTAATGTACACTGATTCTGTTGTCAAGATCTTGCTCACGCGCATACAGAGATTACGGACGCAGAAAAACACACAGAAAATAGAGGCAACAAGAGACGAGACCGAACGCAAGATTGGGTGCAATCTCCCCCCATGCACTCTGTTTCGACAGTCCACAGAGTGCATGTATTTATAGGACTTTTTGATTACGTCGAAAAGAGTGGTTACAAGAGGGCGGCTTCAAAAAGTAGGCATAAAACTAAAAGTTAGTAACTTTTACAGAAAGCCATTACTTTGAATAACAGAAGTTGCAGTCTACAACGACCCTTATTCTAACCATTACTTTTTTAATAATAGAACCTTCTACGCAGGTTTATTTACAAGCTAAATAATAATTATTCGGATTATTGATGTCCGCCCTTTCACGCCTTGCACGCTCCTCACGAACCTTCAGCTGCTATATCAGAAACATCAAAAACATATTAATACATTAATAATATAATACTTTAGCAATGTATTGTTCAATAATATACAACATGCCTCCCAGTTGACAAGCAACTGACCTCAGTTGATAACATAATTCAACACTCTAACAATTATAATGCAGTGCTCAACATATTCCATGTGACAATCCAACAATGCATTGGCTATGTTATATTTCAATCCAACAATGCATTGGCTATTTTATTTTTCAATCCATCAATGCATTGGTTGTTCTATATTTCAATCCAACAATGCATTGTTCAACATATTCCATAAGGTATAACATGCCCCGCAGTTGAACAAGCAACTGACCTCAGGTGATAAAATAATAAACATGGATGGCCAGTCACATGTTTCATCACTGAATAAAGAAAATAGGCATGTGCCATTGAAAAATACATGCATGGAAATGTTCATGGAGCTGGTACATTAATGTGTTTGTGTATGATATGCAAAAATTAAGTGGTCATAATGAGGTGTTAATTGTGTTTTATGTATCCATTGACATTCTTCAATAGAGTGATTTTTGTACTTAACCAAATATCGATGATATTGAGTACCTGTGCGTGTAGTAGTGACATCATGATCAATGATTTTTTCAGGAACTAAGATTTCAGATTGTTCTTCAATCAAAGGAGGGTCATCAAGAAGTGGAGCAAGTGGTAAAGTTCCTTTAAAGGGTTTAAGTAAACTAATATGAAAAGAATTATGAATGATCCAATGGGATGGAATATCTAATCGAAATGAATTATCATTAATTGTTTCTATAATGCGAAACGGTCCATAATAGCGTGGTGCAAGTTTAATTTTAGGATGCTGCAAAATATTTTTGAGACGTCTTTTAATTATTCGCAACCATACAAAATCATTTTCCTTGAATTCTTTGGCTAACCGTTTAGTATTGATAATACGTGTATATCGCTCTTGACTTTTCCTAATGTGCTCGTGAACATCATGAAGTATAGAAACGTGATCTTGAGCAATAGAATCAGCCATCGGAATGTCGGTTTGGGTGAGGGACATGGGAGTGGGAAGCTTTTTACCAAAAACTATTTCAAAAGGTGCACGACCAGTAGTGGTGTGTGAAGTGTTATTGTAAGCAAATTGAAGTAATGGCAACTTTTCATCCCAGTTATTAGGATTATCTAATGAATAACAACGCAATAAATCAAGAATAGTACTATTTGTAGCCTCACTCTGTCCATTACTTTCAGGATGAAATGCAGAGCTAAAATCTATTTTAGAACCAAAATGTTGAAATAAGGCAACCCAAAAATGATTACAAAACCTAACATCACGATCAGATAACATTACCTTAGGAAATCCATGATGTGGAAAAATGCATTTAATGAATAATTTTGCAACTTGAGGTGCAGTCAAAGTTTTTCTACATGGAATGAAATATGCATATTTACTAAACCTATCAACTATTGTCCAAATCATATCATTATGTGATGAAGTGATAGGAAGACCTGTGATAAAATCCATAGAGATTTGTTCCCATGGTTCATTTGGAATAGGAAGTGACATTAATAATCCAAATGGTTTACCATGATGACGTTTGACACGCTGATATACAACGCATTGAGAAACATAATGTGCAATGTCTTTTTCCATGTGTGGCCAAAAGAAGAAATCTTTGCAAGCAGAAATGGTGCTTTGTATGCCTCTATGACCCATGTAAGATGGTTCATGCATTTCTTTAATGAAAAAATCTTTAAAAGCTTGGGTTATGCACAATCTATGTTGAAAATAGAGAAAAAAAAATAATGAAATGTATAATGTTCATCAGATAAAGATGCAGCATTGTTGAAGTCATGCCATGCACGTGAAAAATACAAATCAGATGCATAAGTGGAAACAATGTCTTGAAAAGAATGAATTTGAATGGCAGAAATATTATTCAAAACAACGGAATTCGAAGGAAAATGGCTAAGAGCATCAACTACGACATTAGCTTTACCTGGTTGATATTGTATCATGGGTTGGAAATTTTGAATGAATGATGCCCATTTAAGATGCCTATCAGAGATTAAGGGCTGACTTAATAAATGCTTAATAGCCTGTTGATCGGTTTTGATTAATACTTCAGAGCCCATAAGATAGTGTTTCCAAATTCGCAAAGCATGCACAACTGCTAAAAGTTCTTTATCATACGTACTATAATTTTGTTCTGAGGGCTTAAGCTTTCTACTCTCAAATGCAATGGGATGGTCATTTTGCATCAGAACAGCACCTATTCCTGAACCGCTAGCATCAGTAACAACATGAAAGGGTTGTGAAAAATCAGGTAATTGTAAAACAGGTGCATATGAAAGTGCATGTTTAAGTTTGTCAAAGGACTGTTGTTGGGTAAATCCCCATGCAAATTTTATTTTCTTTTTCAACAACAAAGTAAGAGGCAATGCTAAATAAGAAAAATTTCGAACAAACTTCCTATAGAAACTAGCAAACCCAAGAAAAGAATGAACATCATTGACTGATTGTGGTGTAGGCCATTCTATGATAACTCTAATCTTTTTCGGATCCACATGCACACCTTCACTTGAAATAATATGTCCTAAATATTCTAGCTTACGCTGAAAGAAATAACTCTTTTCAGGATTAGCATAAAGTGTGTTCTCTCGTAACAAATGAAAAACTGTTTCAAGATGCTTTTCATGTTCACTATCATTCTTACTGTAAACAAGTATGTCATCAAAGAATACAAGAACAAAAGCTTGGTAATCAAGAAAAATATTGTTCATCATTCGCACAAATGTAGCAGGGGCATTAGTAAGTCCAAAGGGCATTACCATAAATTCATAATGGCCATTTTGAGTTCTAAATGCAGTCTTAAAAATATCACTTTGTGTCATACGAATCTGATGGTAACCTGATTTAAGATCAATTTTACTAAAGACACGAGCTCCTCGTAACTTATCTAAGAGATCATCTACTCGAGGAATAGGGTATCTATTCTTGATCGTGATCTTGTTAAGGGCTCTATAATCAATGCACATTCGATAAGTTTTATTCTTCTTCTCTACTAAGAGAACTGGTGCTCCAAATGGGGAAGAACTAGGCATTATAAGTCCTTTTTGTAGTAGGTCTTTTACTTGATTTTCTATTTCCTTTTGATGTAGTGGGCCATGTCTATAAGGTGCTTTATGAGGAGGAGAACTACCAGGGACTAAGTCTATGCTATGGTCAAAGGATCCTCGAGATGGTGGTAGTTCAGAGGGATATTCAGACATAAAACAATCCTTATAAGTACTCATGAAAGGTTTATATGCATCTGGAAGTGTATGAGTATAATCATTGATGACATTGACAAAAACAATGCATGAGTTGAATCCTTTCCTAAATGCACGTTTTACTTGAGTGTGACTAATCAATGGAAATGGCTGGAAATCATGCCGTGCAGACAAAGTAATGATTTGACCTTTGAAAACAAACTTAAAGGTATGAGTATGGTAGTCAATACGTGGGTTATAATGGTGACGAAAAGGCATACCTAGTATAACATCATAAGATTGCAAAGGTGCAATTAAAAATGTTCGTGAATCAACATAAGGGCCTATGCTAATCGTAACATCTTGCACTTCTCGTGTTACATTATAACGACTACCTTGAAATGCAGCTTTCACTTTATACAAAGAAGGAAACGTTTGTAATTTAAGTTCTTGTACTAATAAATGTGAAATGAAGTCATGTGAACTACCATCGTCATGTAGAATTTTAACTAGTTTGTTATTTATTGTACCCTGCATGCAAAAAAGATAGTGTAGAGAGATATCGTTACCCAAGGTACTTAAATCCTTCTCCAGTGATTCCTCTGTCCAAACAAGAGGAATTTCTTCATTATAGACCTCCATGTTATGCAATCGAGCTGTAGCCGGTTTCATATGAAGAGGTTGCAATCTGCACCTTATTTTTGTATGTCCAGATTTACCACAATTCCAGCAAGTGATTCGTGGTCGCTTTTGTTGGGCATTCACTGCTGAAGTTTGAAGGGTAGGTGGTTTGGTTGGTTGGAGAGATGAAGCAACAGGTGGAGTTGAGTAATTGGATTGTGGAGGACGAGGAAAACTAGGGTAAGATGGGGCATTAAAATTACGCTTCATAGGAAATGAAGGTTTAACACGAAATGGTCGTGGACGTGGTTGTTGTAGACGGAGTGACTTGGTTATGGACTGGAATTCTTTTTCTGCATCATAAGCAAAAGATATAGCCTCGTTGAGGGTTGTAGGTCGTAGGGTGTGAAGCTTAGCTTGGATTCCCACCTCCAAACCATCTTCGTATTTCTGCTGCAAGATATCTTCTGATACATCTTCAAGCATTCGTACAAGTAGTAAATTTTGCCAGAACCGCTCTGTGTAGGTAGTAACCGTATCACCCTCCTTCCATGTAAGGGTCGTCCATGCTCGTCGAACATGCAAATGGTATTGAGGAGGAAGAAATGAATCCTTCACGCTTTCTTGAAAAGCCTTCCAAGTTGTTGGACGCTCCGTACTGTGCCGCAGGACATTCCACCAGAGTTGTGCTTTACCTACTAAATAGTTAGTGGCAAATTTAACTTTTTCACTTTCAGCATACATTTCATCGGTATAAAAATCATCAAACTGCGACAACCAAGAAAGTACTAAAGGCCCATCCTTTCGGCCATCAAATCGTAGAAACTGGTAGTTTCTATTACCAATCTTTGAATGAGTAACATTAGATTGGGCTGACACAATAGCTTTTACTACTCTCATAAGGTTGTCTTCCTCAGCTTGCATCTTTTGGAGGATTTCATCACGTTGTCGGATCTCGTTCTGAGCTCCTTGAAGCTCATGCCGCAAGAGCTCTAGTTGTTGTTCAAGTGTTGCCGCAGGTAGAGGTGAATCACTGTAATCCTCCATGGTGCTCTTGGACCCTTGCTCTCAACCTTGGTGTATTGAACCTTCTTGTTTGCAACCTTGGTGTCTCGATCCCGTGTTCTCAACCTTGCTTGGTATCTTGAACACTCAATCAAGTGCCACCCAAGGATTTTGAAGGAATTCACACTTCCAAGCTAGCTCATTGGAAAGTTTGTTCCGAGAGCTTTCCAACGGTATATTACACGCCTCAATCCGACCTACGGAGTGAGAGATACACTTGATTCTTTGTTGGGTCCATCCTTGAAATCGTCGCGAGCGCATTCCACAAGTAATAAAGAGAGAGAACTTGAGTATAACTCCAAGAGATGGTGGAGTGGTCAAGTTACTTCCCTTGAAAGTAGGAGGTTGTGGGTTCAAATCCTCCTACCTTAGGGACTCTAAACCTCTCTATTACCACTCAAAAATTCAAATTGCCTCGCGCGTAGCCAACGGCTACCAAGGGAGCCTTGGGTGCCAATGTTGCCAATGTATTGCCTAAGTTATTGCCTAAGTTCTTTGCCTTAGTCGACGCCTTGGAGTAAACGTAGGTGAAAACGTAGGTTCTGGTTCTGGAACAGGAACAGAAACCGAAAAACACACAGAAAATAGAGGCAACAAGAGACGAGACCGAACGCAAGATTGGGTGCAATCTCCCCCCATGCACTCTGTTTCGACAGTCCATAGAGTGCATGTATTTATAGGACTTTTTGATTACGTTGAAAAGAGTGGTTACAAGAGGGCGGCTTCAAAAAGTAGGCGTGAAACTAAAAGTTAGTAACTTTTACAGAAAGCCATTACTTTGAATAACAGAAACTGCGGTCTACAACGATCCTTATTCTAACCATTACTTTTCTAATAATAGAACTTTCTACGCAGGTTTATTTACAAGCTAAATAATAATTATTCAGATTATTGATGTCCGCCCTTTCACGCCTTGCACGCTCCTCACGAACCTTCAGCTGCTATATCAGAAACATCAAAAACATATTAATACATTAATAATATAATACTTTAGCAATGTATTGTTCAATAATATACAACAGATTCTAGAGCTCCAATACCACCACGGCCAATGAATAGACCACCTACGCCTAGAGGACCATGCTATAGATGCAGAGGTGATCACTTTATCAAAGACAAAAGAATGCAACAAAAGTTGGAGAAAGAGAATGACAAGAAAAACCAAGACAAGGAACCAGAGCCTAAAGGAAACCCTAAGATGGAGACAGAAAAACATCAAAGACAAGAGGCAAGTTTAGTTTTAGTTGATCCAATGCCAGAAGATTTAGCCATGTGGATCAAAGAATATCAAGCACAAATAAAGGTAGGCCCACCCATCAAGCAACACGAAAGAGAATACCCAAGAGGTGACTTAGAGAAAGAGAGATTGGAAATATGTAAGAAGTTAATTGAAGTGGCTCAACAAACTTTAGAAAAACCTGTTCGGCCACTACCCGGCACAAGGATTTCCAAAAAAAGAATTTTAGGAATGTGTAGCACCTAGTCACCCTAAGGAAGGAAAGAAAGATGAGAACTATGAAGAAAAATGCTATGGACGTAAAGAAGAAGGATCCATAATTTTAGAAGTAGATGTGGAATGCCCTAGAGACTTATGTGCTAGAATCAAAGAAGATAGATGGAGGAAAGTAGAAGGAATTGAACCACGTTTTGAGGAGTTAGAAGCAATAGGCGAGCTTGAATGGTCGAATCCTGAATTAAACCCATAAAGATCATCTCAACTTGATGACAACAAGGATGATGAAGACATTGTGAATGTATTACCAAACTATATGGGGGAGTATGAACATAAGTCTGAATTATATCGTGTTCCCTTAGTGAGGAGGAAGGAGCAAAACCCATCAATCCAAACCGCTGACATAATATGACACCTTAAAAAAGTAAAAATACCATGTACAGTGACTCGAGAGGAACTCTTGAAAGTGAAATCTCAATTGAGAGAGAAATTAGAGACAAAGTCAGACAAAAGCGAGATGCGAGATGAACTTACCACTGTTAAAATCCTAGTTGACAAGATTGGATATTTTAGTGAGGGAGATGAAGGAAACACATGCCTCACTATCACTTATAAAGGATACACCACTAAAGCCATATTAGATTCGAGAGCTCGAGTAGGAATTGCGACCATAGAAATATGGGAGAAATGGGGAACGCCAGCTTTATGACCCACTAGGATGAAGATTCAAATGGCATTTGGACACATGGAACGACCCTTAGGATTATTAGAAAATGTAGTGTTTACCACTTGTGGAGTAGAATTCGAGCACACCTTAGCAATATGTCAATTTGAAAAGGCTAGCAATTATGAGATGATACTTGGAAGGCCTTTCATGAGGCAGCTCAAGGTAGTGCAAGATTGGGGAAAAGACGCACTGTACTTGTAGCATGGAGGAACGACAACAAGGATAAACATCCATACTTATACTTATCAAGATGTCCCTTCCCTGCAATGGAACCCGATACACAAGGAAGATGATAATTTATCCATTCATAGTGTAGGGTCGAGTAGTCAAACATGGATGAACGAAGATACTCACCTATGGATGTGTAAAGCAGCTAAAAGGGAAGACGAAAGGAGAAAAAGATGGTAGCCAGGACAAGGAGCGTCTAGACATGTGGAAAATCCTGCCTACATGCCTCAAATATTCTTAGATGAAGAGTTCAAACCCCATTGTTGGATGAAGATTTTAGCCACTCTTGACGTGTGTGTAAATGAAGAAGTCTTGACTATCAATGAATGCATAGATGAGGAAGGATATGATATAAATCTATACATGGTTGTTCTCCAAGAGGCTGATGAAGGAGAAGTAATACAAAAGGAGTGGAACGAAGACTATGAGAGCATAGAAATGGAAAGAAAATGAACCGGACATGGAAAAGGAAAAAGAAGAAAACACACCTCAAGATCGATTCGAGGTACTTGAGCACTTTAAGAAATATGAAGTAGAAGAAAGGAAGATTGCTATTCAGATGCCAAAACAAGAAGCACGAGGAGGGATATCATACGACAATAAACAGTAGACCAAGAAGGTTGTAGTCGCAATTGAAGAAGGAGAAGAGAGATGCACCTTCATAGGACAAGATGTTTCACCTGAGGAAGAACAAGAATTAATACAACTTATAAGAGAGTATCGAGATGTCTTTGCATGGACTTATAAAGATTTAAAAGGTGTAGATCCTTCTATTATTGCTCATAGAATCCCTATGACAACAAAAGCCAAGCCCTCCAAACAAAGACCATACACCTATAATGATGTTTATTCAGCAAAGATTAAGGAGGAGATATACAAATTGTTAAAAGCGGGCTTCATTTATGAAATTGAACACACAGAATGGGTATCGCCATTAGTGGTAGTACCAAAGAAGAATGGAAAATTAAGGGTGTGCATTAATCTTAAAAAGGTAAATGTAGCCACCATACGTGATAGTTACCCATTACCCATCACATATCATCTGTTGTAAAGGGTTCTAGGCAAGGAAGTCTTTAGCTTTCTTGATGGCTTCTTAGGACATAATCAGGTAGCCATTGTTCCTGAAGACCAACATAAGATAGCCTTTGCAA
Organism: Ceratopteris richardii; assembly: GCA_020310875.1. Taxonomy (NCBI): domain Eukaryota; kingdom Viridiplantae; phylum Streptophyta; class Polypodiopsida; order Polypodiales; family Pteridaceae; genus Ceratopteris; species Ceratopteris richardii. The sequence goes on from CM035414.1 coordinate 110,649,219, forward strand.
TTGAATGGGGAGTTTATGCTTTTAGGGTTATGCCATTTGGTCGAACTAACGCCCCAACCACTTTCCAAAGACTGATGTGCCATGTATTCAAGGAATTTTTGAGAAAAAGTATGGAAGTATACGTGGATGATTTATGCACCTATTCAGCTTTAAGACCTGAGCACATCCTAAAACTAAGAAAAATATTTGCCAAATGTTGTCAGTATAGAGTATGTCTTAATTTGGAAAAATGCAACTTCATGGTGCGACAAGGAAAGATGTTAGGACACATTGTCTCTAAGAATGGAATTTCTATTGATGAAGATAAAATCAAAGTAATTCTGGACTTGCCAAGACCAAAGAACGCTAAAGAAGTGCAAACATTTATGGGACATTGTGGATATTATCGTAGATTCATTCACATGTATGCCATAATCGCAAGACCTCTTTATGGATTTCTGACTTAGTTTATTTGGACAAAAGAATGTGAAAAGGCCTTCAGTGAATTAAAGAGTCATTTGAGTTCAGCACCAATTTTGAGAGTACCAGATTGGAGTAAACCATTTCATATCCATGTGGATGCCTCCAAGTTTGCCATTAGTTGCATCTTATCACAACGAGCAGATACAGGAAAGCTAGACCACCCTATAGCCTATGCTAGTAGACAATTAAACCAAGTGAGCGCAATTATACCACTACAGAATGAGAAGGCTTAGGAATGGTATATGCAGTGAAGAAATTTAGACACTACTTATTGGCAAACAAATTCAAATTCTTCATTGATCATCAGGCTCTATTGTGTCTAGTTAATAAGCCTTGTAATATCAGACGACTAGTACGATGTTTTCTATTGTTAATGGAATTTGATGTTGAAGTGGTAGTCAAAAAAGGAAATACACACATTCGTGTTGATCACCTATCAAGAATGACACATGGAGAACCTCCTATAGGAGTGCCAGATGATTTGCCTGATACTTATATTTTCAACCTAGAAGTATGTCCACAATGGGCTGAAAAATTGATTCCCATACTTATGCATGGACCTCAACATAGGATCAATTTAAACAAGAGCCAGGAGTTATGGAAAACAAAAAATCTCCATATCATAGTTGGAAGCTTATATCACCAAGAATCAAGTGGATTACTTCTAAGATGTGTGGAAGAAGACAAGCAAGAAATGTGGCTTCAAAAAGCACACGTGAAGCAATGGAAAACCCATCCAAGTGTTAATGGGACTTAGCAAGAGCTTACGAGAGTAGGAATATATTCGCCAGATATGCAAAAATCTACACATATTTATGTCTCAACATGTCCCATTTGTCAAGAAAGAACACCCGAAGAGAACTCTACTAATGTATTACTCTACAGTAGCACCTAGATGGAGTATGCCCCTAGTGAAATTCTTGAAAACACAAGAGTACCCAGAAGGAGCTAGTCTGGCAAGAAAATGTGCCCTTGAGGAACAAAGGAAAGATTATGTACGCGTAGGCAACCAACTTTTCAAGAGAGGAAGGGACAACCAATTAAGATTGTGCATCCATGAAGACGAGTATATTCCAGTCTTGGAAACGGCTCATACAGGAGCCACCGGAGGACAATTTTCTTCAGATAAAACTGCAAAAATGATTCTCTTTGCTGGAATGTGGTGGCCAACGTTGAATCAAGATGCAGTCACATATGTCGAAAGATGTGATACTTATCCTATTAGAAGAGATGAAATGCCATTACGACCTATGATAAGTGATAGAGCATTTACCAAATGGGGAATAGATTTTTTAGGACCTATTAGCCCACCAACAAAAGGTTCTCATGCTGAGTATATAATTGTAGCAACAGACTATTTGACCAAATTGGTAGAAGCCAAGGCAACAAAGAAGAATGATGCAAGGACCACGACTAAGTTTCTCTTTGAGAACATATTCACTAGATTTAATTGCCAATAGAAATAGTGAGTGATAGAGGCACACACTTCATCAATGAAGTACTAGATGCCTTGATGAATGAATTCCTAGTGATTCACAAGAAACCAGCTCCTTATCACCCACAAGCCAATGGACAGGCTGAAAGTTCAAACAAAATCTTGTGTATAGTGCTCACGGATATTCTTAATAATGGAAGATCGAATTGGGATAAGCAGTTACATCACGCTTTATGGGCATTCAAAGTACCATATAAAACAGCCATAGGAACTACTCCTTTTAATCTCGTGTATGGCTAGAATGCCATCTTACCAATTGATTTCATATTTCCTACTCTTAGAGTAGCCTCGAACTATGAATGGACTAGACATGAGTTATCTAATCAATTGGACCAAATTGAGAAGCTACATGAAACTAGATTACAAGTGGTAGCAGGCATTTATGCTGCAAAAAGGTGACAAAAAGCATACTTTGATGCTCATATCAAGGATAAAGGTTTGAAGGAAGGAGATTTAGTCTTGGTATATACATTAAAGCAACATGCAAAGAAGCTGCAAAAAAGAGGATATGGTCCCATGGTAATCAATCATATATCAACTAGTGGAGCCATCAATCTAGCAACTCTAGATGGAGAAGTACTACCAAACTATATAAGTGGCTATTGAGTGAAGAAGTATTTAGAGCCATTAATAGAGGAGACGCTATCAAGACTTCTAGCAGCAAGGAGTAGACAAGAAGAAGACAAAAAAATACGAGAGGAACATTCGGGGAAAAAGTGAGCCTTGCATGGGCCTTGTAAGGATCCCTAATTTTTAGGGATTAAAAGTCTTAATCTTTGGCTTTAGAAAGGTAAATGAAACCACCATGGTATTGTGGAATAAAATATTACTAGATAAAAATTCGAATCTCTTGTGGTGGGCATGAGTATTTTTGGCCTTTGGATCTTCCCAAATCAAAGGCTTAGTTTAAATCTAACCTAAGACTAGAGATGGAAAGCATGTCAATTTGTGGGAGTGGGGACAATCCTATGATTATTTTTTGCAAGAAATTGGGCCATTAGATCATCAAAAATCTAATGGACAGCCGCATTTGGGGCTGATCGCTATGGGTAGTTAGATGGAAGCCATTAGACCATAGATACAATCCAATGGACAGCATGTAAAGGCGCCTTTACTTTGTGTGGGATCAATCCTAACTGTCCATTTTCAGCTATATTCGATGGCCAAAAATTTAGGTGCTGAAATTCTCATTGCATTCAAATCTCACCGTTTGATTCAGACGTTTATCCAATGGCTCATGATAAATTGCACATTCCTCATGATTGCTATGATGACAACCATTTGATCTCAAGAAAATCCAAGGGTTTAAGTTCAAAGTTACCTTGACTTTTGTCATTTGCCCTTGGCCTTTAGATCTTAGAGCAATCCAAGGGCTCATATTGAGTTTGGAGACTCTCAAAACCACTCTCTAAGTAAAACCACAAAATCCAAATGGTTTTTGGATGTTTGACCACTCAAAAACAAGGGAAGCCTATGCCTACTCTATATGATTAAGGGATTAGACTGTGGCCACCACCCTCTTCTCATTGGTCCATCCCTAATCACTCCTTAATCTAAAAGGCCCATGCAGGGTTCATTTTTTCCCCTAATGAAGCATGACAAGAAGCCTTAGAAATAATAAGGAAACAGAAAGAGTGGATGAGAGAGATGGATGAAAGATATCGATTAGGAGAAGATCCCATCCTAATGGCAAACTTTAGCGCCTCAGAAACCCTAGTACACCAAGCAAGAAAACCATATTTGAACTTAGGAGTGGGAACCGAGGAGTACCACTTGGTGGATGCCCTCATTGACACATGAGTAGTTATGAGCTGCATTAGATCCTCTTTGACTTATCAGATCCAAGCTCAATTACATCCAACCAAAGCACATCTAATTGGAATAGGAGGCAATGTTACTGAATGCATAGGCGAGATTACATTATCATTGCACCTAGGAAATAACACGATGCTACAAAAACTATTAGTGTGCCATGATCAAGATCTGTTGGAAGAACTGGTGTTAGGTCAAGATTGGATATACGAATATGAGGTAACCATCCAACTAGCCTTAGGCTACATATCAGCCAAGATAGGACATCGAGAAGTGTTTAGTTTATTAGATGATAGACCAGTCAAATCCACTTGCTTAGCTCTGAAAGATCAAGTAAACATGCATGAAGGTGATTGTGCATCTACCTCTACTGTAGAACCCTCACCTCCAAGTACTTCACTTGTGTTTACACCATTTGTTAATCTCACACCTCCTCATCATCCTTTGGACCTTTCAACTAACATCATTTCCATTGAGAGCCCTAGTGAGGAATTGAGACAAAGAGCGATTGGTCAGAGTAATCAATCCAAAAATTTCCACATTAGAATATATCCCATTCAAGGAACCAGGCAGGCATGGATTCGAAAAGATCAAGTAGCAACATATCATCAACAACAAAGCCATCACCTACAAAGGAACCTACAACAGGTCAAGACTACAAGCCAAGCTGGATCACTAGGTCTACAAAAGATTGTTCAATTATGGATCCCAAAGAAACTGATTGCTGCTCAATCCTCAAGAACGCAAATATGCATTCCCAAATCAGCTATGCCAATGAAGAAAACTAAATTGAAGACATCAGTACAAAGGAAGGATCCATCCAAAATGAAGTCAAAGGAGCAAGAAAGACGTGATAACCCAAAATTACAGAAATAGGAGTACTCAAAGAAATCAGCTCAAAGATATGTATGGCGAGCAAAGAAAAATCACAATTCAACAGCTACACAAAGCACAAGAGGAGGCAAAGTTGTAGTCAAGAACAACAAAATAAAGCTAATTTGGATACCCAGATCTCTACCGCCATTTACAAACCCACCAAGAACTTCTTCTTGCACACATCTTGAGTTCCATACACCTTGAATGTGCATGAGAGGGCCACATTATAAGGCCATGCATTCGGCACATAATTCTTTTTCTACTTAATAGTGATACACATTTCCCTCTGAGGGAATAGAAGAGAACTTGTACAGTAACCTCAAGGAGAATAATTTAAAATAAAATAAAGCTTCAGCTATTTACTTACATTTTCGTTTTCTTTCAATAAAGTAAGAAAAAAATTATATAAAATAAGATGAATCCCAAGTATTGCCTTCCTTACACACACGGGGAAGGATGACACAAGCCACGTGGAGAACTGTTCGATTGATGGCGACTAAATGGAAGATAAGTGATGGGATCACATTGATGCTGATTGTGGTGTGTTTCAAGCGTAGATGGATTCTGAAGATTCCGAAGCAACCATTCAAGATGAGGTGTTAGAATTTCTGTTGGAGAGTGTGACCAAGGATAAAGGTCACTGGTTCCATGAAGATCAACTAGTGGGAGATTATCTTTTCTTAGTAACCATCAAGATCATGGACACAGACCATCACTTTCCAATTATGTCTCAAGATTTCAAGGTTCTCCATGAGCTTACAAGAATTGTGGACACAATGAAAAAAGTGGGAATCCATAAATATATTGAGTTACCCATTTACAAGTCTGACTTCCAAAGATGCACTCATGTAATAAATACCTTACAACCAGCCCACATAACCCCTTGGTGCCAGAGGCAAGGGTACTGGACGCAACAGGAGAATTGGTGATTATACAATTCAGGCACGACTTAATTAAAGAAGCTTTTGGCTGGGAAAAAGATGGAACCAATGATTTTAAGGATGAACCCCGCGGAGCCAAAACTCGGACTTTTTTGGAGATCAATTGCCAAGACATAGAAGATGAGGTCCACCTCATTCATCAACATTTTTGTTTTCCCAATATGAATCGCTACACCACCCCATAAAAAATCATCGTACAACTTTTATCCCATGCTATTGGGAAGATTGGGAACCAGGTGAACCGGACACCATGTATCCAGGAGCGTCTCTTTGAAGCTAAAAAGCAGTTGCAATAGAAGAAATTCTTAAATGGCAGTATTGCATTAACAATCCTCATTTACCATGCACTAGAAATCCAAGAGCACTTGACTAAGATGCCCATATCCTCCGAAATGGACAAGTACGCAAAGATGGCCACTGTACCACGAAAGAGGAGAGAACTAAAGTTGGAAGAGGCAGTAGAGACTAGTTCTACACCACTCATGAGAGGAACAAAAAGATTTGGAGAAATGATGAAAGGAGAAGAATCAATTCCTACTCCCAAAAGAGTGCATCTCCTATGGATGTAAGTCAGATTTTTGATGTTTTGAGAGCACGAAGCATCTCTTTGATAGTATTTCAGCACTGAACTCTCTCTAGACTCCTTGCTCATAGCCACGGATTAAAACGAGGTGTAAATGTGGTGAATATACAGAAAAAATGAAAGCTTGTTGCTAAGATGAACGTGGGAGAAGATGGTGATGATGATAATGATGAAGGTGCAGAAAAAAAAATCAGAAATTGAATAGAGAATGATGAATTTTTTACTTCCCAACATCACTATCTATGTCTTACCATCATAATGCTCATCCTTGAAGATCTCTCCTCGACAACCGTACCAAATTTGGTGTCACTCTAGCACAATGGTAGGTACCAATGTGAGGAGGTACACCTCATAAATGTCAATCTTCGGATACGTGAGGACTCGTATGAAGACCATGAGCAAGTGAATGCACAAGTGCATGAGTGAAAGCACACAAGCATGCACACACATACACACACATGTGCACACAAGGTAGGAGCAAAGAGAGGAACAATGGAAAGCTTTCTATTACAAAAGAACTCTTTTACACAAGCTTGAATCTTTAAATGAACAACCTAAAAAATGAGCTCTCTAGCTCTTTTTATAGTTTTTTGAGTAGTTTTGGCTCTGTCTAGACTTAGTGTCTGCCTAGTTAAAAATTAGGTGGGCTCAAACAGAGTCTAAAAATTATGAAAATGGGTAGGTAGATACTTCCAATACTTCTCAAGCTCAAGGATTCCTTTGCTTGAACAAAATGGAGTTACAAAAATGTGAAATGATATTTACAATGGTTTTTAGTGATAAAAATCATTATTTTTAAAGGGATTTCTTCTGAAAATTTATCATGTGCTTCTTAGAGCTCCCTACATGCTCTCTCTTCTTATGTATCCACTTCTTTGGCACGGTCCATGACCTACAAGACCTCCATGCATTTGATGACTCTTCACCTCCTTATATAGCTTTTGGATGCGTCTCCCAAATTTTCCATAGCCTTAGGATTGCCTTTCCTAACCTTGTGCAACCTTGAGACCACCCTAAGTGATTTGCGTCGTGAGTTTTTTCCAAATTAAGGTCTTTTGCTCCATTTATCCACCTAAAGCTTGCATAGTTCACATTTTCAACATATATGAGCACCAACGTCCAACATGAAAGGTATGAGGATATATAAAAATCAATATCAATCATGACTTTTTTTTTAATTGATGACACATTATATCCAAAAATATATTATACTTTTTATTGGGTAGGATTCAAGGATGATAAGAGGAGTACATCTAATTATATGTTCAATCTAGGATTAAAGGCCATTTGTTGGAGATCAAAGAAACAACCTACTATATCACTATGTGTTGCCACTCAAGGTCAAGCACAATGCATGGGAGCAGTGGACTCACAAGAAGATGGAGCATGTAGGGAGCTCCAAGGAACACATGCCAAATTTTCAAAAGAAATCCCTATGATTTTATCATTGAAAACCATTTTAAATATCATTTCACATTTTTGTAGCCCCATTTTCTTCCAAATGAGGAGTCCTCAAGCTTCAGGAGTATTAGAAGTAGCTACCTACCAATTTTCATAAACTTTAGACTTTGTTTGGGCCCTCAAATAAGCCATGGAACCTAATTTTTAAATAAGTCGGACACTAGGTTTGGATAGGATCAAAAATACTCAAAAAACTATAAAAAGAGCTAGAGAGCTCGTTTTTTAGGTTGGCTTGTTAAATATTCATGCTTTGTAATGGAGTTCTTTGGTAATAGAAATCTTTCCATTGTTCCTATCTTTGCTCTTACCTTGTGCACGCGTGTGTATATGTGTGTGCATGCTTAAATGCTTTCACTCATGCACGTGCCTTCACTTGCTCACGGTCTTCACACCAGTCCTCATGTCTTCATGGATTGATATTTATGAGGTTTATCTCCTCATGTTGGTACTCACCATTGTGTCATTTTCTATTCAATTTCTAATTTTTTTTTCCATCTTCATCATCATCACCATCTTCTCCCATCTTCATCTTCTCATATTTTTTTAAATTTTTGACTATACATTCACCTTATTTTTCACTCGTGGCTGCGAGCGAGAAGTGTAGAGGGATTTTAGAGTTGAAACACTAAAGAAATACTCTTGAAATACCTTGAAAACATGAAACTCTGAGTGAACTATCATGCGGGCTAAAATAACCTATGATAGGTATCACTGCTATGGTATTGTGAGATTGCATATATATTTGGCATCTACAGCCACAAAGCCATGACAAGGAGGGCACAAAGAGCACATATCCACAAAAAAATTTGAATTTGCATTTCAAAAAATCCAAGTATCGTGGCCAGTTGAGTTAAGATATCATGATACTAGAACTCCCGTGTATCACAATACTTGTTGAGTATCATGTATTTTCTCCTCGAGTATCATGATACCTCATGAGTATCGTGTATCATCAGGTTGCATATGGTGTATCATGAAGTCACAAGTATCATATCGCAAACCTCACAAGTATCATGATACTTCATAAGTATCATGTATCGTGGCCGATTCAAGTATCGTATCGTGTGAGTCAGAGTGTCATGTATCATGTATCATGCTCAAGCTAGGTATTGTATCGTTCCCCTATGTATTGTGTATCGCCAAGATCTAGTACCATGTATCGTTTCCACTAAGTATCTCATATAGTGGAGAGCTATATTGTGTATCATGATACTCCACCAGTATCATGTATCACCAGAAGGTCAGTATTGTGTATCGTTGTAGATCAAGTATCATATCATGAGACCAAGTATCATGTATCGTCCATAGTAGGGTATCATGTATCATCTAGATTGGGGTATCGTGTATTGTTGGTCTCAACTATCATGTATCATATAGCTCAAGTATCGGGTATGATTTGCTCTGAAGTATCGTGTATTATGTAAGGAGATTGGTATCGTGTATCATGCATTAATTTTGGAGTAGTCAGGGTAATTGTTTCAAGCAATTGAGATCTTGTTTCCCTATTTTAATCCCCAGAACCCTAAACTGGCATAACCTTTTCATACAATTTTTGTTTATTGTGATTGTGGGTTTGTTGGAAAGCTCATTTCGAACCCCACAAGTGGATTAGGAAATTAAGGGGCTCCAAATGATTTTGGGCAATACAAAAGGGAATTTTGGACTTCCAGACAAGGCTTATGAACTTGAGATCAAGTAGATACCTAGGAAAAGATAGACAAAGTATCAAATCATCTGAGGCTAGTGTTAACCATACAGCTAGGTTGTGGGAACATCAACTTAGTGGTTATTCTTACACTCTTAAGTTCAGAAACAAGTGACTCAAAAATGTCTTTTAACATGGAGAGACCCACACGTACCTCATGTATTTCTTGTTTACAGACACCAAAAGGTCCCTATAAAACACAATTGGAGTATTTTTAGGACCAACCAATTAGGTGCATGCATCTATGAGGATGGTCTGAGACGATCAGTTGTCCAACTTAAAAATCTGGATCAACCGTTTGGACTTGAACAATTAGTGGTCAAGTTTGAAGATGGTTCTTATATTGATAAGCAAGGAACCATGTATGTGATTACCAGCTTACCTGAAAGGATAGATGAGTTTGGAAATATCATTCCTGAGAAGAAGATAGGAGACCCAGGATGAGAACCCAAGACTCCTGGAGGTAAGTCATCCTTGACCAGGGTGATCACTCTAGATTGGATCCCTCAAGACAACAAAATCATAGAACTATTCTTGAATAGAGAAATGAAGGAAGCCTTTTGGAGATTCAAGCGAGGTGAACCTGGCAAAACAGGTGGAGTCATCATCTATGAGTTTAAAGATCCTGAGATACTAGGCAAAGTTGTCTATCTAGATAACACATTGGAGAGAATGCTCTTGGTAATAGAGCATGATAGGCATGCATACACTTGGCAAGGCAAACTGATTTTCCCTCCATCAAGATCGTATCTTTCCCATGGCCTCCAAGGAACAGGATCATCTCAAGCTCATGAAACCCAGAGGGAAATATATGTTTCTTGGAAGATGATCCACTAATTGATGGATCAAAATACATAGGTAGGAAGTTGATCCAAGAACAAAAACTTGCTATTTTTGTTCTTACACCCCTTGTAGGTTGTTGCTTGCTTCTGAAGATTGGCATCTCTTCATCTCCTAATATGTATCCATATAGACTTTGCCCTTGAAGGTAGGCTTGCATCCTGAGTGACCATGCTGAGTAGTTGTTCCTGTCCAATTTTTCACAGATGTGGACATGATCTTCAATCTCGTAGTTCATGTTGATTGAGTTTAAAGATTGAATGAAACGTACATGAGAGAGATGTTGTCACTCTAGCACAATGGTAAGTACCAACGTGAGGAGATTCACCTCATAAATGTCAATCCACGAAGATGTGAGGACTAGTATGAAGACTATGAGCAAGTGATAGCACAAGTGCATGAGTGAAAGCACACAAGCATGCACACACATACACACACACACATAATGTAAGAGCAAAGAGTGGAACAATGGAAGGACTTTGATTACAAAAGAGTTCTCTTACAAAAGCTCAAATCTACCACAACCTAACCCCAAAAATGAGCTCTCCAACCCTTTTTATAGTTTTTTGAGTGGTTATGGCCCTATCGAGACCTAGTGTTTGGCCTAGTTAAAAATTAGGTTCCAAGGCTTATTTGAGGGCTCAAACAAAGTCTAAAAATTATGAAAATTGGTAGGATAATACTTCTAATACTCCTAAAGCTCGAGGGCTCCACAGCTTGAACAAAATGGAGTTGAGAGAATGGAAAATGGTATTTAGAATGGTTTTTAGTGATAAAAATCACTATTTTTATAGGGATTTCTTCTGAAAATTTGACATGTGCTCCCTACATGCTCCTTCTCCCTTGATGTGCTTTCATGTTTGTGCTCTTTGGTGTCACTCTAGCACAATGGTAAGTACCAACGTGAGGAGCTTCACCTCATAGATGTCAATCCATGGAGACATGAGGACTAGTATGAAGACTATGAGCAAGTGATGGCACAAGTGTGTGAGTGAAAGCACACAAGCATGCACACACATATGCACACACGTGCACAAGGTAAGAGCAAAGAGTGGAACAATGGAAGGACTTCGATTACAAAAGAGTTCTCTTACAAAAGCTCAAATCTACCATCAGCTGACCCCTAAAATGAGCTCTCCAACCCTTTTTATAGTTTTTTGAGTGGTTCTGGCCCTCTCCAATCCTAATGTCTGGCCTAGTTAAAAATTAGGTTTGAGGGCTTATTTGAGGGCTCAAATGAAGTCTAAAAATTATGAAAATTGGTAGGATGATACTTCTAATACTCCTCAAGCTCAAGGACTCCACGGCTTGAACAAAATGGAGTTGAAAAAATGGAAAATGTTATTTACAATAGTTTTTAGAGATAAAAATCACTATTTTTATAGGGATTTCTTCTAAAAATTTGACATGTGCTTCTTGGAGCTCCCTACATGCTCCTTCTTCTTGTGTGTCTACTTGCTTGATGCACTTCCATGCCTGTGCTCGACCTTGAGTGTCAACACTCCCCCCTCTCGAGTCTGTCATCCCTGACAGACCCTTGTTGTAGTGGTTGTTCCATGTAGTACTTTGAGAGGTAGAGTTCCTCATGTCTCCACCAGAGTGGTCTGTCTTCCACCTTTAGCGGGGTAGCGTGTCCCATTCTTCATGTTTAGTCCCTCTATATATACTTCTTCCTTGATTCTAGCATGAGAGTGTATTGTTGAGCTTTCAAAAATTGTGAGTTGTTCAAAGAAGGTTATCAAGGTTGATTATGAGTAGCTCTTGGTGATGGACAGCTTCCTTGCTCTTGTTGTTGTCACCTTCATGTCCGCTGGTTCTCAAAGATGGCTTCCCTAGTCTTCATGCCAAGTACTCATGACCCATAATGAAGGATGGGTAAGTGTATTAATGCATGGGTTGAAAACATTATGTGCCTTGTGCACATCCTTGTAATGTGGCCCTATGTATGTGTACTTGGAAAATGCATGGGAAGAAATATGATGCAAGAAATTGGGTCTTGCACGAAGTGCTCAAGGGTATGATGGCGAAGAGGTTTCCTAATCTACCATGGTTATAGTGTTGTTAGAGTAGGTAATTCTTACCATGGTGAAGGGTCCATGGATCTTCACTCTTCGTGTTGTACTCCCATCACGTTGATTGACCATTGCCTTGTCTTGCTTCTTGATGGATGTCCTTGATGATGGTTCACTTTATGAGATTCTTCAAGCGCACAGTCTTGTCTCTTTTTTCTTTCTGCTCACGATGGCATAAAACAAGAAGAAAGAGGTTAGTCTCAATAAAATATTTGACATATGGCAAGTGTGTCTCCTGTGCCTAGGATTTCTCAATGGTGTCTATGCATGACCATGTAATGTGGCCCTATATTAATGCATACTTTGGAAATGCATGACCTAAATGGTGCAAAAGACAAGGTTATGCCAAAGGCACATGGTTGTTGTTGGTCGAGGCTTCTGATGTTACTTGCAAACTTGATGCAATCTTTGTTTGGAGGTGGCGATTGGATCTTGAAATGATGTAATCCTCCCTATAGGAATCCATTTTAGAATAGTATTTGGCCTTATAGAGATCACCTCTCGCCACTTCCTCTTTGGATGGTTGCTAAAACTTGGTGTTCAGCGAGGTTGGCTCTTCAGTTTTGTGGAAGTTACTGGTACTTTTGGCTTCAAAACCCATATCCTTGATGATTTTCATCTTAGTTTTGTCGAAGGGTTGAGTTTATCTTCTTTTGTTCTTTGTGCTCGATTCTTACCCTTTTCTCTCCTTGGCCTTTTGTTGAGACCTTTTGCATGGTGGAGAGCATAGGCCTTTGTGCATGTAAGAGTGCTTTGGGAACCCACATATGTAATCGCCCTTGTTGAGCTACAACTAATTTTTTGGTACCCAAATTTATCGAAGACCTTTTGGTTGAGTTGGTCTTGGTTGCTTGGTTCTTGTCTTCCCATGGTTGGCTTGCCTAGGTGGGAATTGTGTTGGCACGGCTATTGGTTGCTCTCCTTTTTGTACCTAGATCTGCTTTATGCTCAGAACTACTTTACTCTTGAAGGCTCTTTGTCTATTTAATATAATGATTGTCTTGTATTGTTGTGCTTGCTTCAGAGGTTGAACTACTATGGATGCTTTACTCTTCGAGAAAGAAGGAAACATCTTGTTCGTGAAGATTAGTCTTAGAGGAACTAAGAGAGTTTGTGGTGCCATGATCTATGAGCATGCAGTTCTCTAATTCTAATGTAATGCATTGTTCATGTAACCAAAGTTGAAGAAGTTGACTTCTTAGGTTCAAGTTGACAGCATGGTCATAAATCCAATCTTGACCCAAGACAAGTGGCTCTCTAAGGTCCTCATCATGACACACTAGCATTTTGACTTTTATTGGAACATCTTGAAGGTAGATGGGAAGTTCCACCTCGCCCAAACAAGGGGTTTCCACACCTCCCAAACCTATGAGATAGGCTTCTATGGGCTTGATGTTCAATTGTAGGTCTTGGCAGTATGAAAGTCTAACTGCACTAGTTGCTGCACCTGAGTCAACCAAGGCTCTCACAGTCCTTACACTCTTTCCTCATCCTACTTCTACAGTCACAAAAGGGCATCGATCGATTATGTAAGAAGTAATCATGCCTTATCCTTAATGTGTGCATCAAAGTATGCCTTTTGTCTTTTCTTTGTAGCATAGATGCATGTTGCCGCTTGTAGCTTCGTCTCACCTAAGCGTTCTAGATCAAAGATCCTGGAGGACAACACAGGTCTGTTCCACTCATGCTCTTGTGCTACTTTTAAAGCTAGGATTAGGAAGTCCAAGGGTAGCACATCATTCTGTCTGAATACCATCTGAAATGGGGTGGCATTGAGTACCGTTTTGTAGGCAACTTGATAAGCCCAATTAGCATGATGAAGTTGTTTGACCCAATCAGAGCGTTTATTATTTACCAATTTTTTCAATACATCACATAGGATCTTATTTGTGCTCTCGGCTTGTCCATTAGCTTGTGGATGATAGGGTGCTGACTTCTTATGTATCACCAAGAATTCTTGGAGAAGGTTTTCAATGACCTCGTTCAAGAAGTGCGTGCCTCTATCACTTACTAACTCTATTGGTAACCCATATCTAGTGAACACATTCTCGAATAAAAACTTAGCTGTCATTTGAGCATCATTCTTTGTTGTGGCTTTTACTTCCACCCACTTTGTAAGGTAATCTATGGCTACAATAATGTACTCTACATGGGAGTTTCTAGCTGGGGGTTTAATAAGACCAAAGAAGTCCATACCCCACTTCGAGAATGCACATCCTCCCATCATTGGTCTCAAAGGCATCTCATCTTTTCTTATCAGATATTGTGCATGTTGGCATGTGTCACATGTTATGCACATAAGTATGTGCATCCATATGAAGAGTGGGTCTGATTCATGAATGCAAAGTCTTAAGTATCCATCTTTTCCTCTTCGGTCTAGGTTGTCTCCTATTAATGCGTAGTCTTGAGCCTCTTGTTCCAACTTCGTTTCCTTGCTAGACTAGCCTCATTGGGTAATGTTCCCGATCTCATAAATTCTACCAATGAAGCACTCCAATCTAGAACTAATGACATTTGATAAAGGGTAGCATGCTCCACTAGAGGTCTCTTCTGGCATACTAGACAATTCTTGATCCACTCATGTATTTCTTTGTCCATGCTAGGCCAATACACTCCTAAACGTTTTAGATTCTACAATGTTCATTGTTTAGAGTAGTGATTTCCTAGCAATCATTCATGGGCTTGTTGCAACCAACTTCTATGTTCATCGTCCTCAACACAACAAGCTAATACACCCTCTCTACCTTGTTTGTACATGCTTCTTGACAATATTTGATATTTTTGTGATTTTACAATTTCTTCTTTGTTTGTTTTTATGTTCTTATGTGCAGGTCCAAAGGTTAAGATAGGTACCAACTTATTTTCCCATTTAGGAACAACTTCTAAATTGAACAGATAAGCATCGAGCAATTCATCAGACACTCCTTGCGGTGACTCCCTCAGTAAAAACCTTGAACTTGTTGGCCAATAGATAGTCTCTAAACTTCTTCATAGCGTATACCATGCCTAAACCTTCTCGCTCAGTTGTGGTATAGTTTCGTTCAGCTGCATTCAACTACTTGCTAGCATATGCTATAGGCAAATTTGAATTTCCTTCACCTATTGATTGTGATAGCCCACATCCTATTGCATGATTGGATGTATCCACATGGAAATGGAATGGCTTATTCCAATCAGGAGTGGTCAATATTGGTGTTGTTCACATACGTCTCTTCAGTTCATTGAAGGAATTTTTGCATTCATCGTTCCACTCAAAGTTTGTTAGCAAGGCATAAAGAGGTTTGGCTATGATTACGGGTACATGTGGATGAACCTGCGATAATATCCACAATGGCCCATAAAGGCTTGTACCTCTTTAGTGTTCCCTGGCTTGGGTAGTTCCGCTATGGCTCTTACTTTGTCCTCATCTATTGATATTCCATTCTTAGAAACAATGTGACCTAAGATTTTACCTTGTCGTACCATGAACACACACTTCTCTGGGTTTAGACACACTCAATACTCTCTACACTTGTTGAAGATCTGTTTAAGCTCAGGGATGTGGTATCTTCTTTCTTGAGAATGAGCACATAAATCATCCACATATACTTCTAATCTCTTTCACAAGAACTCTTTGAAGACATGGCACATGAGCCTTTGGAATGTTGCAGGTGCATTGGTGAGCCCAAATGCATCACACGAAATGCAAAGATTCCCCACTCAGTGGCAAAATTTGTTTTCTGTTGATCTTCTGAGGCAATGGCTACTTGGTTGTAACCTAAAAATCCATCAAGGAAGCTATAAAATTCCTTGCCTACAACATGCTCCAATAGATGTTTAGTGATTGGAAGGAGATACCTATATTTGATCATAGCAGCATTAACTTTTTAAGGTTAATACATACTCACAATTTTCCATTCTTCTTGGGCACCACTAGAATGGGGGACACCCATTCAGTATGTCCAATCTCATAGATAAATCTAGCTTCAATCAGCCTATCAATTTCTTCTTTTATTTTAGCTGCATAAGTGTCATTATATGTGTAGGGCTTTTGTTTGGTGGGTTTGGCATCCATAGTCATGGGGATAGTATGAGAGAAAATTTCTGGATCTACTCCTTTTAAGTCTCTATACTGCCATGCAAACACGTCCCTATATTCCCTTAATAGAGCTATAAGCTCTATTTCTTCTTCTACATTTAGGTTGTCTCCTATGTTTGTACATTGCTCTTCGTTCTCTTCAATGGTTACTACAATTTTTTTGGTCTTTTCTTTGTTATCATATGCTTCTCCTATGATGGCCTCTCTCTTAGGCATTCATACCAAAATTTTTCGATCCTCAACTTCATATTTCTTGAAGTTTTCTGGTACTTCAAACAATGATTCCTCCTCTTCTTGTTTCACAGCTTTTCTCTTCTTTTTCTTCTGACCTCCTTCACTTCCATCCTTTGAATTTACAATTTTAATGCTTGTGAGAGGTTCTTCTTCTTGTTGGTTAAATACTCCTACATCTTCTAGATAGTGCTTTTCTAAGTCAAAGCAATTATCCATTACAATGGACTCTAGATCATCGTCATTTTCTCCTTCTTCTTTGACATCACTAGGGTCACATTCTTCTAGCAAGGGCTGACATATGAACACAGAGATGTCATAACCCTCCTCATCACAATGAGGTGTCCACTGTTCTTCATTGATAGCAATGTCCATGGTGGCCAAGATTTCTGCCAACAATGAGGTTCAAATTCCTCATCTAGAAAGATCATCGGTGTATAGGTTGGGTCTTTAACTGGTCTATCTCCTTGAGAAGTTCCTTCTTCTCATGCTTTTAGGCATCTTTCCTCTTCCTCTACGACCTTGTACATCCACAAATGAGTATCTTCATGCATCCAGGATGGGTTAGGTGAACTTCCAGAATGCACAGAGATAGAATCTTCTTTTGCTTTGTGGATAGGATTACATTGTAGGGGCAGTATATCTCTAAAGGTACAATCCTTTAGATTGACCTTGGTGGTGACCCCTAAGTGATGTAAGTACAAGGATTTGGTTCCCCGATCCTGTACTATTTGTAGTTTTCGTAGGAAGGGTCTTCCTAGGATCATCTCGTAGACATTATTTTTTTCAAAGTCACATATAGCAAATGTGTGTTCAAACTCTACACAACAAGTGGTTAGATTTATCCCTCCGAGCAATCCTAGAGGTATTTCAAAATGTTCGTCTGCCATTTGAAGCTTCATTCTAGTTGGTCTTAATGTGGGTTTGCCACATCACTTCCACAAGGAGGTGGTTGCAATAGCAACACCAGCACCGGAATCTATAATTGCTTTTGTTGTGTAACCCTGGTAGGTGATTAAAAGATAAGTATTACCTTCTTCACCTTTGCTCATGTCTCCTATTTTATCGAGAGGTATCTTTGGAACTTTTTGCTTAGAGCCTGCTTTTGGCATTTTGGAATCAAGTTCTGGTACCTGATCCTTCACATGATTCCAGAGATCAAGTTTTGCTTTGAGTAGCTCTTCTACAATGAGATGACACTAAACCTTAGTGTTCTTCACGACGTCAGTGTTTCTTGGGACCATTGAGCCTTCATTTCTTACCAATATTATGGGAGCTCTGATCTAAAGAGATTCACATTCCCATGGGCTTGTGAATTGTGGCAACTCTTGTAAAGCATTAGATTCAAAATCTAATCTCTCATCTTCTTGTTGCTCTACTTGGTCTCCATAAATAGATGGAATGTCCTGGGGAAATTGATCGTGAAGATCATCAATTTCAGGAATATGAGGGGGATTACCCTTCTCCTCGGCCCATTTCTCCTCTTGTATTTCCTACAAGAACTCTTGAGAGTATTGCTGAATTCAAAGAGGTGTTCCATCATCCACGGAATCAGGAACATAAGCTTTCGTTGGTGGTAAGCTTTCTCTTTCAACCATTGGTTGAGCCTGTGGAGGTAAAGAAACCTGCTGGTTGTTTACCAACTTCTCTATATCTTTCTAGTAAGCCGTGGAAATGCAATTTCGGTTTGATAGAGTTTGTTTGATTGAATTTTTGACTAGTCTTGAGCATAGCTTGAGCTACTTCTACCATTTTCATGCACATTTTTGTCCATTCAATCTCTAAATCTACTCTAGGGTAACTTTTGTCCAAGTTTGCAGTTGTTGACCCTTCTTGAAGTCGAGCATGGTAGGCCTTGAACATCATGTCCAAGTCTTCTAGGGTTGGATCTACAAGAACAAACCCTGGTTGCAGTCTATTTACAATGGTTGGTGGGGTGGAATGAGGTGGTGTGGATGGAGCTTCACCATGCGAGGGGCTTTGAGATGCAATATCTTCTATTTTTGTTTTCATGTCTTTTAGCCTTTCTTCTAGTTCATATATCTTTTTATTCCACTTGCGATTGGTTCTCTCCCTGCTATCCTTCCATGTTCTTGTTTTCCTCTTACTAGGATCTCCTAATTCACTTGACTCTAATTGTTTAGCCGGTTTATCCTGTTTCAATGCTTATGCCCTAATAACTACTTATACAGGAGCCACATTACTACTACTTGAACTTGAATCCCCCACTAAGCCTACCACATTGATGGGTGTAACCTTGGGTGCACTAGAGGGATTCCTAAGACACTCTCTCGGAAGATGTTCCTTGCCGCACTCAGGACAAAGGCCTTGTATTGTGATGTTTTGTCCTTGTCTCGGAGTCGGTGAGTGGGGACATTCACAAATGAAATGGTCACCCTGACATCTAAAACATGGTACTCTAGGGGCTTGTGGTCTTACTTGTCTCGCTTGGGGCTTGGGGTTGGGATTTGTATACATGACATTGGAGTATTCTGGCTCCCAATTTTGTTCCACAAGTGGTTTCCCATATGGATAGGAATAAGCCGCACTATGCTCTGGTGACTCTGTGTAATAAGCTTATGGACTATCTTCATGGGTGTAGTCTGAACTATGAGCATGAGAGTCATTTTTGGAGACCAATGGGGTTAGTGGCACCAATGCTCTATTAAGGTTCTCCTCTACCACTGCATACTTAATTGGGATCATGTTGGCAAGACCTGGTGGTTGTTTTCCTAGGACTGGTT
The DNA here is from genome assembly GCA_020310875.1 of Ceratopteris richardii. Lineage (NCBI taxonomy): Eukaryota > Viridiplantae > Streptophyta > Polypodiopsida > Polypodiales > Pteridaceae > Ceratopteris > Ceratopteris richardii. The sequence goes on from CM035414.1 coordinate 110,668,519, forward strand.
GTGGCCTATATGGTGCCTGATATTATTGTTGCAACCCATAATATGGTTGTTGGTATTGATTCTGATACCTTCCCTACTAGTAAGGTTGCTGATAATTTTGTCTGACAGCCTGCCTATTGTATGAACAATCTTGAGCCATATGATTTGTGTATTTTCTCTCAATGGTGAAATATGGAGCATTAAGGTTTCCTTGGGGTTGAGTCATCATTGGGCACACATTAGCCATGTAGTCTCCACCACAATTGTAACATTGTTTTAGTGAGATGGTCCTTGGTGGTTGTCTATTTTGAACTCCTAGATTCTTGGCAACTTGCTTAGCTATCTCATCTATCTCAGTAGAGGCTCTGGAGGTATGACTAGTAGAACTCTCAAAGTCCTTATAGAGTTTGGAAAATTCTAACTCCTCACCCAAGTTGTCCTCTATGTCAATGCACATGTGCACACACTCTTCTATGGATCGAGGCTCTTTCAAGTACACATATGACCTTAAATTTGTGCTCAGTAAGCCATCTAAAAACAAGGCCACTTGTTTGGCTGCTATGGGTAATTCACATGGCATCTTTCTAAGTACTATCTGAACCATCTTCCTACAAGTCGAACTATTTCTTGGGGTGTCTACTTGAAGTTGGAAGATGTGTTATGCCTGATGCCACTCTTGGAAAATTCTACAATGAATTCTTCTAGTAGTTGACCTATCTCTCTATAGTTGCGACTCTTTAGAGGTTGAAACCAAGCTAAGGCAGTACCCTTGAGGGTCAAACCAAATGCCTTGAATTGTGTGGACAAGTCCTCAACCTATTAAGCTCATAACACTTGTTTGAACTCGGCCACATGATCATAAGGGTCTCGGAATCCATCAAAATAGTTCTTCATTGCCTTAACCACTTGAGAAGGTCTAAGGGTTCTTGGGTGATCTCGCGGTCTAGGCAATGGAAAATTATCTTCATCTCTTTGATGTCTATGTGCTCGGAGTCTCTCTCTTCCAGGTCTTTCACCCTCATGTCCTGATCTGTTTCTGCCCACAGTGTGTGCAAAGCTTACCTCCGGTCTCTCTCTAGTTCTTTCCCTTTGGGTTTCATGAGCCTTGGATGATCCTACTCCTTGGAGACCATGGGAAACACTAGATCTTAGTGGAGGAAAAATTGATTCAACCTGCCAAGTGTATGCATGCTTTTCTTGCTCTGTTACCAAGAACATTTTCTCAAATGTGTTATCTAGATATACAACTTTGTCTGGTGTCTCAGGATCGTTGAACTCATAGATGGTGACTATTGGGCTAGGTTGATCTGGCTTGAATCTCCAAAAGGCTTCCTCTGTTTCTCTATTCATGAATAGTTCTATGCTTTTGTTGTCTTGGGGAATCCACTCTGGAGTGATTACTCTAGTCAAGACTAACTTACCTCTAGGAGTCTTGGGTTCTCGTCCTAGGTCTCCTTGCTCTTGATCTCCTATATCATTTTTAGGCATGATATTTCCAAACTCATCTGTCTTGTCTAGTATGATGGTCATCACATACATGGTTCCTTCCTTGTCAATGTATGACCCCTCTTTGAACTTGTCCACTAGGTGTTCAAGCCCAAAGGCCTGACCGGTATTTTTGAATTGGACAATTGATCGTCTCACACCATCCTCATAGATGCATGCACCTAATTGGTTGGTCCTGATATATTCTAATGGTGTCTTATAGGGACCTTCTAGTGTTTGTAAATAGGCAATACCTGAGGTACCTGTGGGTCTTTCCATGCTAAAAGACATTTCTAAGTCACTTGTTTCAGAACTTAGCATGTAGGGATTCCCACTAAGTTGTTGTGCCCAAGACCTATCTGTATGGTTGACACTAGCCTGTGATGATCTAATGCTTTGTCTATCCTTGCCTAAGTGTCTACCAGATCTCAAGTTCATAAGCCTTGTCTTTTGGTCCCAAGGTTCTCTTGTATTGCTCAAAATCCTTTGGAACTCCTTGGTTTCCTAATCCCACCTGAGGGTCACCTTCAAAATAATATATCTAATAATTCAACGAACCCAAAATCATAGCAAACAGATTTTGTATGAGAAATTTATGCCAGTTCAAGGTTCTGGGGGTTAAAACAAGGAAACAAGATCTCTCTGGGAGTACCTCAGAATAGGTGACATGATACCTCTTTTTCCATGATACACGATACCACTTCAAATGATACCACCTTAGATGATAGGATACCACCAAGGCGATACCAACTTCCATGATACGATACTGCTATCCACACGATACAATACTGGAAGTGGTCACGATACGATACCAACCTCACGATACGATACCAGTAGTTAGGACGATACGATACCAGTGAATTCTTGTGATGACACGATACTTGTTGTCAGGATCTTACTCACGCGCATACAGAGATTACGGACACAGAAAACACACAGAGAATAGACGCAACAAGAGACGAGACACAACGCAGTATTGGGTGCAATCTCCCCCCACGCACTCTGTTTCGACAGTCCACAGAGTGCATGTATTTATAGGACTTTTGATTACGTCGAAAATAGTGGTTACATGAGGGCGGCTTCAAAAAGCAGGCGTGAAACTAAAAGTTGGTAACTTTTACAGAAAGCCATTACTTTAAATAATAGAAACTGCGGTCTACAACGACCCTTATTCTAACCATTACTTTTCTAACAATAGAACCTTCTACGCAGGTTTATTTACAAAATAAATAATAATTATTCGGATTATTGATGTCCGCCCTTTCACGCCTTGCACGCTCCTCACGAACCTTCAGCTGCTATATCAAAAACATCAAAAACATATTAATACATTAATAATTTACTATTTTAACAATGCCTTGTTCAATAATATTTAACATTTTAACAATGCCTTGTTCAATAATATTTAACATTTTAACAATGCCTTGTTCAATAATATACAACATGCCTCTCAGTTGACAAGCAACTGACCTCATTTGATAAAAGAATTCAACACTCTAACAATTGTAATGGAGTGTTCAACATATTCCATATTACTCTTACAATCCAACAATGCATTGGCCAACATATTTCATGTTACAATCCAACAATGCATTGGCTATTCGATATTTCAATCCAACAATGCATTGGCCAACATATTTCATGTTACAGTTCAACAATGCATTGGCTATTCGATATTTCAATCCAACAATGCATTGGCTATTCCATATTTCAATCCAACAATGCATTGTTCAACATATTCCATAAGGTATAACATGCCCCTCAGTTGAAAAAGCAACTGACCTCAGGTGATAAAAGAATAAACATGGATGGCCAGTCACATGTTTCATCACTGAATAAAGAAAATAGGCATGTGCCATGTAAAAATACATGCATGGAAATGTTCATGGAGCTGTTACATTAATGTGTTTGTGTATGATATGCAGAAATTAAGTGGTCATAATGAGGTGTTAATTTTGTTTTATGTATCCATTGACATTCTTCAATAGAGTGATTTTTGTACTTAACCAAATATCGATGATATTGAGTACCTGTGCGTGTAGTAGTGACATCATGATCAATGATTTTCTCAGGAACTAAGATTTTAGATTGTTCTTCAATTAAAGGAGGATCATCAAGAAGTGGAGCAAGGGGTAAAGTTCCTTTAAAGGGTTTAAGTAAGCTAATATGAAAAGAATTATGTATAGTCCAATGGGATGGAATATCTAATCGAAATGAATTATCATTAATTTTTTCTATAATGCGAAACGGTCCATAATAGCGTGGTGCAAGTTTAATTTTAGGATGCTGCAAAATATTTTTGAGACGTCTTTTAATTATTCGCAACCATACAAAATCATTTTCCCTGAATTCTTTGGCTAATCGTTTAGTATTGATAATACCTGTATATCGCTCTTGACTTTTCCTAATGAGCTCGTGAACATCATGAAGTATAGAAACGTGATCTTGAGCAATAGAATCAGCCATCGGAATGTCGGTTTGGGTGAGGGACATGGGAGTGGGAAGCTTTTTACCAAAAACTATTTCAAAAGGTGCACGACCAGTAGTGGTATGTGAAGTGTTATTGTAAGCAAATTGAAGCAATGGCAACTTTTCATCCCAGTTATTAGGATTATCTAATGAATAACAACACAATAAATCAAGAATAGTACTATTTGTAGCCTCACTTTGTCCATTACCTTCAGGATGAAATGCAGAGCTAAAATCTATTTTAGAACCAAAATGTTGAAATAAGGCAACCCAAAAATGATTGCAAAACCTAACATCACGATCAGATAACATTACTTTAGGAAATCCATGATGTGGAAAAATGCGTTTAATGAATAATTTTGCAGCTTGAGGTGCAGTCAAAGTTTTTCTACATGGAATGAAATATGCATATTTACTAAACCTATCAACTATTGTCCAAATCATATCATTATGTGATGAAGTGATAGGAAGACCTGTGATAAAATCCATAGAGATTTGTTCCCATGGTTCATTTGGAATAGGAAGGGGCATTAATAATCCAAACGGTTTACCATGATGACGTTTGACACGCTGACAGACAATGCATTGAGAAACATAATGTGCAATGTCTTTTTCCATGTGTGGCCAAAAGAAGAAATCTTTGCAAGCAGAAATGGTGCTTTGTATGCCTCTATGACCCATGTAAGATGGTTCATGCATTTCTTTAATGACAAAATCTTTAAAAGCTTGGGTTATGCACAATCTATGTTGAAAATAGAGAAAACCATTATGAAATGTATAATGTTCATCAGATAAAGATGCAGCATTGTTGAAGTCATGCCATGCATGTGAAAAATACAAAGCAGATGCATAAGTGGAAACCATGTCTTGAAAAGAATGAATTTGAATGGCAGAAATATTATTCAAAACAACGGAATTCAAAGGAAAACGGCTAAGAGCATCAGCTACGACATTAGCTTTACCAAGTTGATATTGTATCATGGGTTGGAAATTTTGAATGAATGATGCCCATTTAAGATGTCTATCAGAGATTAAGGGCTGACTTAATAAATGCTTAATAGCCTGTTGATCAGTTTTGATTAATACTTCAGAGCCCATAAGATAGTGTTTCCAAATTCGCAAAGCATGCACAACTACTAACAGTTCTTTATCATACGTACTATAATTCTGTTCTGAGGGTTTAAGCTTTCTACTCTCAAATGCAATGGGATGGTCATTTTGCATCAGAACAGCACCTATTCTTGAACCGCTAGCATCAGTAACAACATGAAAGGGTTGTGAGAAATCAGGTAATTGTAAAACAGGTGCATGTGAAAGTGCATGTTTAAGTTTGTCAAAGGACTGTTGTTGGGTAAATCCCCATGCAAATTTTATTTTCTTTTTCAACAACAAAGTAAGAGGCAATGCTAAATAAGAAAAATTTCGAACAAACTTCCTATAGAAACTAGCCAACCCAAGAAAAGAACGAACATCATTGACTGATTGTGGTGTAGGCCATTCTATGATAACTCTAATCTTTTTCGGATCCACATGCACACCTTCACTTGAAATAATATTTCCTAAATATTCTAGCTTACGCTGAAAGAAATAACTCTTTTCAGGATTAGCATAAAGTGTGTTTTCTCGTAACAAATGAAAAACTATTTCAAGATGCTTTTCATGTTCACTATCATTCTTACTGTAAACAAGTATGTCATCAAAGAATACAAGAACAAAAGCTTGGTAATCAAGAAAAGTATTATTCATCATTTGCGCAAATGTAACAGGGGCATTAGTAAGTCCAAAGGGCATTACCATAAATTCATAATGGCCATTTTGAGTTCTAAATGCAGTCTTAAAAATATCACTTTGTGTCATACGAATCTGATGGTAACCTGATTTAAGATCAATTTTACTAAAGACACGAGCTCCTCGTAACTTATCTAAGAGATCATCTATTCGAGGAATAGGGTATCTATTCTTGATCGTGATCTTGTTAAGGGCTCTATAATCAATGCACATTCGATAAGTTTTATTCTTCTTCTCTACTAAGAGAACGGGTGCTCCAAATGGGGAAGAACTAGGCCTTATAAGTCCTTTGTGTAGTAGGTCTTTTACTTGATTTTGTTTTTCCTTTTGATGTAATGGGCCATGTCTATAAGGTGCTTTATGAGGAGGAGAACTACCAGGGACTAAGTCTATGCTATGGTCAAAGGATCCTCGAGATGGTGGTAGTTCAGAGGGATATTCAGACATAAAACAATCCTTATAAGTACTCATGAAAGGTTTATATGCATCTGAAAGTGTATGAGTATAATCATTGATGACATTAAAAAAAACAATGCATGAGTTAAATCCTTTCCTAAATGCACGCTTTGCTTGAGTGTGACTAATCAATGGAAATGGCTGGAAATCATGCCGTGCAGACAAAGTAATGATTTGACCTTTGAAAACAAACTTAAAGGTATGAGTATGGTAGTCAATACGTGGGTTATAATGGTGACGAAAAGGCATACCTGATGGAGAGTGTTAATCTCCAAAAGAACAAGTTAACCTTGAATTTAGACCATCTCTATATCAAGATCAACTTTAGACTCCACCAAATTTAGAGATCATTCACCAATTAATCAGAAAATTGATTATTCTGAAAAATTCAACTTCTCAGAAAAGTCTGCTACAGATTAATCCTTAATTGACTAATCATTTGTGTAAAGTTTTTTATAAAACTTTGTACACTACTTTGCCTTAAGGTTGCGCACCTTCTCCAACTTAAATCTCTGCAAATGGTTTAGTATACTCTGAGAAATCATACAAACAAGTTACCTATGTGTAACACACCTTCTCTGTAGTAGCGACTTTGACACCTGCAACTTCTTAGCTATAGCTCTCACAATGTTGAACCCGTTTGATCAAGATCTTTTAGCCATAGATGGCTTACCTTCCAACTTAGATTTTAAGCCCTCACTTGTGTAAAACTTTACACCACACACTGAGTAATGTTCATTTCTCTGAACATGAAATCTGCGCCAGTTTTGTCGACTCTCAGAACATCATCACATATGAATGTTCCTAAACTAAATTCTCTCAACCTGATTACAATTAGCCTCTCAAATTCTAGCCATAGATATATTAGCTATGGACTTAGATACGTGCAAAATGATTTCTTAAAAGATTAAACAGAGAGGGAGCAGACAGCAAAACATCGGGCGCAAGTTTTCTTGATTTCTCAGAAAAATTACATCTGAGTGAGGATAGACAATTCAACTCACTTCTAAGAGACTTAATCACTCTTACAACTCCTCAATACACTATTCTCATGATCTACTATTGTCTCTCCTATTGCCCGGACATTTTTCAAAGTATTTATAGGTAAATATATACAAGTTTATGACTAGACAAAAAATATAAGTGATCTATGTCTTCATTAATGTACATATGTATACATATCATTCATCTTGTGAATGTAGCTATCTTCTTTGCTTCAAAACTTGATCTCATCTCCATCCTTTGTCCTTCAAATCTTCAATTGGTGATTCGTCTGCACCAACAGCTCCCCCTCAATCATCAATTGAGGTTTCTCTAATCTTCTTTATACCTGCCATATCCTTGAATCTCTGTAGCTTTGGTCCATCTAGACTTTTTGTCATCATATCTCCTTTGCAGCTTCCACCATCCCTTTGTATTCTGCTTCTGTAGATGACAAAGCAACTGTATGTTGCTTCTTAGAACACCATGAAATCAATTTGTCTCCTACATAGCACAAATATCCATGTGTTGATCTTCTATCATCCACATTACCTGCCCAATCTGCATCACTATAAACTTTCACTCTTGTATCAGAAGTAAATCCATAGTACAACCCTTCTCTGAGTGTACCCTTGATGTACCTAAGTACTCTTTGTCCTGCAATCCAATGTTCCTTTCTAGGACAATGCATAAATTGTGAAAGCACACCAACTGCATATGACAAATCAGGCCTTGTTAATGTAGCATAAATCAAGCTACCAACCAAACTTTGATAGAGCTTCATGTCTCTGAATTCTTCTCCTCCAAATCTAGACAATTTATGGTTCACTTCCAAAGGTGTAGGTGCAACCCTGCAATCTTCCATTTTAAATTTGGTTAGCAAATTTTTAAGATACCTTTCTTGGGTCACATATACTCCATGTTGAGTATAAGAAATCTCCATTCCCAAGAAGAATGATAAATTCCCCAAATCACTGATTTTGAACTCTTTCTCCATCTGCTTCTTGATCATTTGTATTCCTTTATCATCTGTTCCTGTAAGTATTATGTCATCAACATAAATACAAACATAAATGAATCCATCTTCACTTGCTTTGACTAACAAGCTACTATCTGCCTTTGATGCTTGAAATCCAAGATCATTCAAGAACTTTACAAGCCTATAATTCCATGCCCTTGGGGCCTGCTTTAATCCATACAAAGCTCTCTTGAGCTTACACACATAATTTGGATTCACTTGATCTTTGAATCCATCTGGTTGCTCCATGTAAACTTCATCTGAAATGTAACCATTCAAAAAGCATTTTTAACATCTAATTGAGATAATTTCCAACCTTTGCAAGGAGCAATTGCTATGAGGGTTCAGATTGTTGTCATCTTTGCCACAGGACTATAAGTCTCATCATAGTCCACTCCATATGTCTGTGCATACCCTTTCACAACAAGTCTAGCTTTGTACCTAGACACACTTCCATCTGCAAATCTTTTTGTTTTGTAAACCCACTTACATCCAATAATTTTCTGGCTATTAGGTTTAGGAACCAGATCCCCAACTTGATTCTCTATTAATGCATCATACTCCTCTTGCATAGCTTCTTCCCAATTTCTCTTGCCTTTGGCTTCATCATATGTAGATGGATCTTCATCTGCTTTTACCAATAAGTATAATCTTTAGTAGTCAAGAATGAGGTGTCATAGCTATACCTTGTAGGTTGCCATTTGTGCCTAGATGACCTCCTAACTTCTGCACTTCTTGAAGTCTCTGGTTCATCACATTCTGGATCAAACCTTGGCCTCTCTTCAACTTCAACCTGTACTTCATTATTCTCATTTTCATCAAGTAATTGAATCTTTGCTTTACCTTTCCTTTGATCCACTACTTCTTCAACATCTGCATGTACATTGTATTTACCTGCATACCAAGTACCTTGTTCATCAAATGTAACATCCTTGGATACAAGGAATTGCTTTGTGGATGGACTCCACAACCTGTATCCCATTTGCTTATCATCATAACCAATGAATACATACTTTTTTGCCTTAGGCTCCAACTTATGCCTCAATTGAGATGGCACATATGCATATGCCAAGCATCCAAATATTCTGCAATGATCCAAGGTAGGTTTCTTACCCCACCAAGCTTCATATGGTGTCATACCTTGCAAAGCTTTACAAGGCAATCTATTGACCAAATAAGTAGCTGTATTTACAGCCTCTGCCCACAAATAATTTGGGCAATTCTTCTCTTTCATCATGGACCTTGCAAACTCAACAAGAGTCCTATTTCTTCTTTCTGCTACCCCATTTTGTTGAGGAGAGTACCTGCAAGTAACTTCTCTCTTTATACCTGCATTCCACAAGTAATCATTGAATTCATTTGAAAAATACTCTCCCCCTCCATCTGACCTTAGTCTCTTCAATTTTTGACCTGTAATCCTTTCTGCATATGCATGATAGTGTTTAAATGTATTAAACACTTTTGATTTTTCTTTAATCACATAAATTGTGATCCATCTGGTAGCATCATCAACATATATGACATAATATCTTGAACCATTTATACTAAAGTCCTTTGAAGGACCCCACACATCTGTATGCACTAACTCAAGTCTTTCTGAATACATAAACCCATGCTTGGAATAGGATTGCTTATAAGCCTTACCTAATTGACATGCCTCACATCTGTATGTCATGTGTTGACCTGCAATGTTAGGCAACCCAAGCACTGAATCATTGTTAATCATGTCTTTGATACCTCTTTCATTGAAGTGTCCAAGTCTTTTATGCCAAAGATCCAACTCTGACACCTTCTGCTCTCCATGTGTGAACATAGCATGTCCAACATTTCCTTGTACCTTCAATGTGAAGAGCCTTCCTTCTTTCTTTCCTGTAACAACCTGTTTATACCCTTGACTAGGGTCTTCAACATAAACTCCATCATTGGTGAACCTTACCTCATATCCTTTTTCCACAATTTGACCTACACTGATCAAATTCTTTGGGATTGTGGGAACATAAAGTACCTTACTCAGAAGAGTGCTCCCATCCTTAGCTTTAACTGAACCAATTGACTTTACCTTATGCTTTGTATTATCACATGTCTGAACTGTATGATTAATTGCATTATGATCTAGGTCAGTCATCAAAGCAATATTTCCACTTAAATGATTACTACATCCTGAATCAATATAGAACACTCTCATGTCCTCATGTGAGGTTTCATATGTTGCATTCATAATGAGAGTCGAATCCTCCTTCTGATCTGATGCATAGTTATAGTAGGTATTATTATAGGATTGATTTTGGAAGCTTCTTCCTCCACCTCTTCCAAAAGAATTCCTACCACCTCTACCTCTGAAGTTTCCTCTCTGAAATCTACCACCTCTTGCTCTTTGATTAAAATTCTGAGAATTACCATTGTTCTGATTATTGTGCCAACAAATATGAGATAGTCCTTAATTGACTAATCATTTGTGTAAAGTTTTTTATAAAACTTTGTAGACTACTTCGCCTTAAGGTTGCGCACCTTCTCCAACTTAAATCTCTGCAAATGGTTTAGTATACTCTGAGAAATCATACAAACAAGTTACCTATGTGTAACACACCTTCTCTGTTGTAGCGACTTTGACACCTGCAACTTCTTAGCTACAGCTCTCACAATGTCGAACCCGTTTGATCAAGATCTTTTAGCCATAGATGGCTTACCTTCCAACTTACATTTTAAGCCCTCACTTGTGTAAAACTTTACACCACACACTGAGTAATGTTCATTTCTCTGAACATGAAATCTGCCCCAGTTTTGTCGACTCTCAGAACATCATCACATATGAATGTTCCTAAACTAAATTCTCTCAACCTGATTACAATTAGCCTCTCAAATTCTAGCCATAGATAGATTAGCTATGGACTTAGATACATGCAAAAGGATTTCTCAAAAGATTAAACACAGAGGGAGCAGACAGCAAAACATCGGGCGCAAGTTTTCTTGATTTCTCAGAAAAATTACATCTGAGTGAGGATAGACAATTCAACTCACTTCTAAGAGACTTAATCACTCTTACAACTCCTCAATACACTATTCTCATGATCTACTATTGTCTCTCCTATTGCCCCGACATTTTTCAAAGTATTTATAGGTAAATATATACAAGTTTATGACTAGACAAAAAATATAAGTGATCTATGTCTTCATTAATGTACATATGTATACATATCATTCATCCTGTGAATGTAGCTATCTTCTTTGCTTCAAAACTTGATCTCATCTCCATCCTTTGTCCTTCAAATCTTCAATTGGTGATTGGTCTGCACCAACAATACCTAGTATAACATCATAAGATTGCAAAGGTGCAATTAAAAATGTTCGTGAGTCAACATAAGGGACTATGCTAATCGTAACATCTTGCACTTCTCGTGTTACATTATAACGACTACCTTCAAATGCAGCTTTCACTTTATACAAAGAAGGAAACGTTTGTAATTTAAGTTCTTGTACTAATAAATGTGAAATGAAGTCATGTGAACTACCATCGTCATGTAGAATTTTAACTAGTTTGTTATTTATTGTACACTACATGCAAAGAAGAGAGTGTAGAGAGATATCTAAACCCAAGGTACTTAAGTCCTTCTCCAGTGATTCCTCTGTCCAAATAGGAGGAATTTCTTCATTATAGACCTCCATGTTATGCAATCGAGCTGTAGCCTGTTTCATATGAAGAGGTGGCAATCTGCACCTTATTTTTGTATGTCCAGGTTTACCACAATTCCAGCAGGTGATTCGTGGTCGCTTCTGTTGGGCATTCACTACTGAAGTTTGAAAGGTAGGTGGTTTGGTTGGTTGGAGAGATGAAGCAACGGGTGAAGTTGAGTAATTGGATTGTAGAGGTCGAGGAAAGCTAGGGTAAGATGGGGCATTAAAATTACGCTTCATAGGAAATGAAGGTTTAACAGGAAATGGTCGTGCACGTGGTTGTTGTAGACGGAGTGACTTGGTTATGGACTGGAATTCTTTTTCTGCATCATAAGCAAAAGATATAGCCTCGTTGAGGGTTGTAGGTCGTAGGGTGTGAAGCTTGGCTTGGATACCCACTTCCAAACCATCTTCGTATTTCTGCTGCAAGATATCCTCTGATACATCTTCAAGCATTCGTACAAGTAGTAAATTTTGCCAGAACCGCTCTGTGTAGGTAGTAACCGTATCACCCTCCTTCCATGTAAGGGTCGTCCATGCACGTCGAACATGCAAATGGTATTGAGGAGGAAGAAATGAATCCTTCACGTTTTCTTGAAAAGCCTTCCAAGTTGTTGGACGCTCCGTACTGTGCCGCAAGACATTCCACAAGAGTTGTGCTTTACCTACTAAATAGTTAGTGGCAAATTCAACTTTTTCACTTTAAGCATACATTTCATCGGTATAAAAATCATCAAACTGCGACAACCAAGAAAGTACTAAAGGCCCATCCTTTCGGCCATCAAATCGTAGAAACTGGTAGTTTCTATTACCAATCTTTGAATGAGTAACATCAGATTGGGCAGACACAATAGCTTTTACTACTCTCGTAAGGTTGTCTTCCTCAGCTTGCATCTTTTGGAGGATTTCATCACGTTGTTGGATCTCGTTCTGAGCTCCTTGAAGCTCATGCCGCAAAAGCTCTAGTTGCTGTTCAAGTGTTGCCGCAGGTAGAGGTGAATTACTGTAATCCTCCATGGTGCTCTTGGACCCTTGCTCTCAACCTTGGTGTATTGAACCTTCTCGTTTGCAACCTTGGTGTCTCGATCCCGTGTTCTCAACCTTGCTTGGTATCTTGAACACTCAATCAAGTGCCACCAAAATATGACCAAGGATTTCACCCTTGCAAGGTAGCTCATTGGAAAGTTCGTTCCGAGAGCTTTCCAACGGTATATTACATGCCTCAATCCGACCTACGGATTGAAAGTTACACTTGATTCTTTGTTGGGTCCATCCTGGAAATTGCCGCGAATGCCTTGCACAAGTACCAAAGAAAGAGAGAGAGAGAGACTTGAGTACAACTCTAAGAGATGGTGGAGTGGTCAAAGTACTTCCCTTGAAAGTAGGAGGTTGTGGGTTCAAATCCTCCTACCTTAGGGACTCTAAACCTCTCTATTACCACTCAAAAATTAAAATTGTCTCGCGCGTAGCCAACGGCTGCCAACGGTCGCCAAGGGAGCCTTGGGTGCCAATGTTGCCAATGTATTGCCTAAGTTATTGCCTAAGCTCTTTGCCTTAGTTGACGCCTTGGAAACAGAAACGGAATCGCGAACAGAGAACAGAACCCTTTGTATTGACGCGTGCAGAGCTCTGATACCACTGTTGTCAGGATCTTACTCACGCGCATACAGAGATTACGGACACAAAAAACACACAGAGAATAGACGCAACAAGAGACGAGACACAACGCAGTATTGGGTGCAATCTCCCCCCACGCACTCTGTTTCGACAGTCCACAGAGTGCATGTATTTATAGGACTTCTGATTACGTCGAAAATAGTGGTTACATGAGGGCGGCTTCGAAAAGCAGGCGTGAAACTAAAAGTTGGTAACTTTTACAGAAAGCCATTACTTTAAATAATAGAAACTGCGGTCTACAACGACCCTTATTCTAACCATTACTTTTCTAACAATAGAACCTTCTACGCAGGTTTATTTACAAAATAAATAATAATTATTCGGATTATTGATGTCCGCCCATTCACGCCTTGCACGCTCCTCACGAACCTTCAGCTGCTATATCAAAAACATCAAAAACATATTAATACATTAATAATTTAACATTTTAACAATGCCTTGTTCAATAATATTTAACATTTTAACAATGCCTTGTTCAATAATATTTAACATTTTAACAATGCCTTGTTCAATAATATACAACAATACTAGTCTCTAAAAGATACGATACCTTCTAGACGATACCATACCACTTGACCTCGTGATACGATACCACTAAACCGACATGATACGATACCAGAAATCACACAATATGATACTGACTCTTTGAGTGATACGATACTAAAGGATCAGACGATATGATACCAAACAGGAGGCGATACGATATTGAGTTAGCGATACGATACTACTTGATCCACGATATGATACTGTGACTGACATGATATGATACCACCGGGGCGACTATGATCGCAATACCAACACTTGACGATACGATACCAGAATGGTATCAGGATACCTCAAGTGGGTATGCATGATATGATACCTCGACAAGTATTGCGATACATGGGAGTTCTGGTATCGTGATACCAAATCTCAATCGAACGCAATACTTGGAGTTTTTTTTAAAGCCCAGATTCAAAAAATTTTGCAAGTATGTGTACCTTGTGTCCTCCTTGTCATTTCTATCTGCTTCTAGATCCAAAGTCACCCTCCAAACTCACTATACCACCACTGCAATACCAGACACGGGCCATTTCAGCCCGCACGATACTTTGCTCAAATTTTCGATGTTTTAATAGTACGAATCTTTGTATTTCATCCACGCTTAAGCTCTGAACTCTCTTTGAACTCCTCGCACATCCAAGAATGAAGAAGAAGAGGTGAAAATAGGGAATGTGCAGTCAAAAATGTGAAAAATCAAAGAAGGTGAAGGTGAGAAGAGATGGTGGTGATGATGATGAAGGTGAAGCAAAACTTAGAAATTGAACTAAAAATGGTGATTTTTTACCTTCCAACGTCGCTACTCTACGTCTTACCATCACACGCTCGTCCTCCAAGCTCTCTCCCCGACAACGGCACCAAATTTGGTGTCACTCTAGCACAATGGTAAGTACCAACGCGAGGAGCTTCACCTCATAAATGTCAATCCGTGGAGACGTGAGGACTTGTATGAAGACTATGAGCAAGTGATGGCACAAGTGCATGAGTGAAATCACACAAGCATGCACACACATACACACACACGTGCACAAGGTAAGAGCAAAGAGTGGAACAATGGAAGGACTTTGATTAAGAAAGAGTTTTCTTACATTCAAATCTACCACTAGCTAACCCCAAAAATGAGCTCACTAGCCCTTTTTATAGTTTTTTGAGTGGTTCTGGCCCTATCCAGACCTAGTGTCCAACCTAGTTAAAAATTAAATTAGGTTCCAGGGCTTATTTGAGGGCTCAAACGAAGTCTAAAAAATATGAAAATTGGTAGGGTGATACTTCTAAAATTCCTCAAGCTTGAGGACTCCACGGCTTGAACAAAATGGAGTTGAAAAAATGGAAAATGGTAGTTACAATGGTTTTTAGTGATAAAAATCACTATTTTTATAGGGATTTCTTCTGAAAATTTGACATGTGCTTCTTGGAGCTCCTTACATGCTCCTTCTTCTTGTGTGTCCACTTCCTTGATGCACTTCCATGCTTGTGCTTGACCTTGCATGTCAACATATGTCTTAGCATATATGCTTAAGAAAGAGTATGCTAAATGTCCTTTATTATAGGTATTTCCACCCGTGGTCTAGTAAGGTTTTCCATTTCATCTCATTTTCAAATATTGTAGATCCAGAAAGAGAGTACTAAGTGATGGAAACCTTTTCACAATGCCTGCAAGTATTGAAGCCTAGATATAGAGTCTCAGCATACACCTCAGATGGCTACACCTCCCATTGCACGATCAAAGGTTTATATTTCTCCTCAGCTTGAGTAGGGATTTACTCTAGGATCATTGTCTCGTCATTCTCCATCCATATCTTTGAGAGTCCACTTGCCTTGTCTATAGTAGCATTCTGAGCATACAATGATCCATTCATGGAGTCCCCCATCTCTCCATTCTCCACAGGATATTCTTGCATCTATGTGGATACATCACTTAGTTGGATCCTTTTTTGAGCCATCTTCTTAGTTTAGAGGGGTCTTTCATGGTCCTAGCGACACACATCAGGACTTTGGACATTCCATGGAGGACTACAATGTACAAATGTTCTACCATGTGATTATGATTTTATGCTTCATGTTTTACATTTCATTCTTGTAGGACCTACATCTCAGCGATACACATGTCATGGTGGATATTTTTTAAACTTTGGAGGTTCCTACATACCACACGGAGTCATCATATCTATCTCACATAGAGGTGATCTTGTCCAGTGACATCTTGTTATGTTCTTTTACCTTGTTGGTGGCATACTTATGGAGCATTCACTTTATCCATTTGGTAGACATCTTATGGAGCACCTTGCCATCACACATGGTTGATCACACGGAGGCTATGGATTTCCGCATGGAGACTTTCCTTTTGGTTCTCGCATTCCTTCTGCTATATTTATGGTGGACCATCCTCTCATACCCTAGCGGCCTACATACTCTACAAAATGGAGCATAGTGGGTGTTGAGAATATGAGAGTGCATCTCCCTTTTGTATCTGGGAGACACTCCATTTCTAGTTCATTTCCATTTTATATTATATCCTTTTGTATTTGGGTAATTTGCTTCTACTTGTGTATTCATTCTCCTTCAAGGGGACTTATCACACATATGATGTTCTTTGGACTCTAAATCTTATAAGCAGGGCATCTTCGCCCATTTGTACTTGGTTAGAAGCTTGAGGAGCTACTTCATGCTCTTAGCAAGCTCACTCTAATCCATGTCAGTTTTCCCATTTCATGATATACTCACTTTGTTTTACTCATTAAACCCACAAGGCTTGAACTATGTGTCTCTATAGCATCATCTTTATCCTTTGGCACTCCATCTCACCATGCCTATGGTATATCATGACCTTTGGTGTTTCCTCAACCAAAAAAGGATAAGACCCCAAATACTTTGTCCTTTGTATTCCTTTATATTGACCTTAGGTTTCATTTACGCTTGAGCTTGCTTTATTTCACCTTAATTTTAAGTACTCCCCTAAAAGCTAAACCTACCATCCTTCTTATGTGGTGTCTTTCAGATTATTGACTTCTTTGAACTCTAAATGTATTTTGGAGTCCATAAATGTTCTCATCATAATTGATACCTTATCTCTATTTCTAATATATTCACGTATATATGATTAGATAACATATTATGTTAGATAAAATTATAATGTGCCTCTATGTGCTTGATTGCATCATGGTATGGTAGTATGGATTGTTTGAAAGTTCTATGCTTGATACATTATCATCAAATAAAGGAATTGACATTATAACAAAATATGGAATCTTTTAATAACTCCTTCAACTACATATCTAACATGTGCAAATCTTTATTTATCTATATTAAGCTTCATTTGAGCATAGTGTCACTCTAGCACAATGATGAGTACCAACGTGAGGAGATACACCTCATAAATGTCAATCTGTGGAGACATGAGGATTGGTATGAAGACCATGAGCAAGTGAAGACACAAGTGTGTGAGGGAAAGCATACAAGCATGCACACACATACACACACACATGCATACGGTAAGAGCAAAGAGAGGAACAATGGAAAGCTTTCTATTACCAAAGAACTCTCTATTACCAAAGCTTTCTATTACCAAAGCTTTCTATTTTTGGCCTTTTGTAGACCTAGTGTTCGGCCTAGTTAAAAATTAGGTTCTAGGGTTTATTTGAGGGCTCAAACAAAGTCTAAAAATTATGAAAATTTATAGTTAGCTACTTCCAATACTGCTAAAGCTCACTGACTCCTTGGCTTGAACAAAATGGAGTTGCAAAAATATGAAACGATATTTACAATGGTTTTTAGTGATAAAATTCACTATTTTTATAGGGATATCTTCTAAAAATTTGACATGTGTTTCTTGTAGCTCCCTCCATGCTCCGTCTTCATGTGAATCCACTGCTCCCATGCGTTGTGCTTGACCTTGAGTGCCAACTGTTGAGAATATGAGAGTGCATCTCCCTTTTGTATCTTGGAGTCACTCTATTTCCATTACATTTCCTTTGTATTTGGGTACCTTGCCATTTGCTTCTATCAATTGTATTCATTCTCTTTTCAAGGGAATTATCCCACATGAGATGTATTTTGGAGAGCCCCTCACAAATCTATATAAGGAGGGCCTCTCCCCCATTTGTATTTGGTTAGAAGCTTGAGGAGCCTACTCCATGCTCTTGGCAAGCTCATTTCTAATCCACATGCGTTTACCCATTTCATGGTCTACTCATTTTGTGTCTCACACATTCTTTGTTTTTTGAGAGTACTTTACTTTTCATTTTGCTTCCGCGTGTGTACTCTCTACATGGTATCAGAGCTTTAGATGGAGGTCTTGGTGGCACGTTTGGCGGTCATTTTGGTGGTGGTGGTGCTTCATTTTGGTGGCGTGCTTTCTCCTCATTGAGAGAGGCCTTTTGCCATCAGTTTTTGGGATTCATTTTGCCCCTTTGCCCACCCTCCCACCCTTTGTTTCATCCATTTATCCACCCACAAATTTTTTTTCCACGATCCCTCCCTCATACTATTGCGATTATGCTTCATTGTGATTCACGGCCTTATCATAAGTTATGTATCTCCGTTTTATATGGTGTTTACCAACGCTCATTTAATTATTTTATATGGTCATGTTGTGATGGAATATGTCGAGTGATTTGCGGGTGATTACCACTTGATCTAGCACATGTAGCTGCATCTCCATCTTCCTTTTTCCATTGCATGCATGTTACTATCATCTTTAGCATATCTCCACAAGTCCTAAGTACAACATATGTTAAGCATATTATCTGCACTCCGTAGCATCATGATAACCATCATGACAACATATGATAACCATCCCGATCCGACACTTTCAACCTGTTACACACCCTTTGTTTTGAGCTACGAGTAGATGCTCAAGCGCTGCAAAGTGGACGCTGCGGCCTCGACATTGACCTTCAATCCCCTCAGACACAAGAGTTGGATGTTCCTCTGGAATCTTCATTTGTATGCACTCCATGCCTGTACCAGACATTGGTGCATCTCACTTTAGAGTCTGTGAATATGATGTTCAGAGGACAACTCAGAGCAGAGCGGTGGCGGAGAGAAGAATTGTAGAAGTCTTCCTTCTCTACTCTATATTACGAAGATTGTAGCATATGGATTACGGGATTTGTGAGGAACACAGTGCCGACCGCTGGAGCTGAGCTCTAGAGAAGAAACAGAGAGTGGTGATCCTCATCGTTATTGGGTAGCATTCTCCGTAGTGACAGATCTGTGCACCTGTTGTAATAAGCAAAGTTAGCCATGATCATATGCATGATAAAAATAGAGATAGCTTGTGGTGCATATATTGTATGTTAGTCCTGCACAACACTCGGGTTCTCTGTTCGCCAGGCTACGCCATCCCTTCTCCGACACAGAGAGCAAAAGAGAGAGACAGAGCGAGAGAGAGAAAGGGTCTGCATCTATGTCGCTATTGTGCATTACACCTCCAGAGCATAGCGCGTTGCTGAGAATGTCCACAATCACTTTACGTATCGAGTCCCTCTGGACCCTGGCTGACATTACAGATGTGCAATCATAGCTCAAAATTCTCTAGCATATACAGAAACGTGGCAGAGGGCGTCGGTCGTCATCTGTTGCATCTGGTGCAGCACTATGATACAATGATGTTGCACAACATTTAGGCATCATGCTGTTTTAAATAGGCGGCTCCGTTCAGCATCACATCTGTGTGATGTAGATTACTACTGTGGCATTGTAGGAGTGGCGTCAATCAGATTTGATCTGTTGCTCGCATGGTGTACGTGGTAGTGCCCCACGATACATCATTTATGTATGCATCATCTCATGTCAACATTAGATATTGGATTTGCGGCATCCTCGGACCTCAAGTAGGATTCACTCACGCGAGCTTAATTGGTAATCTTCATTTGATCGTTGAGTTCATTGCACTTGCCATATCCATGTGTCCACGCAAGTATTCCCTAACTTCTTACCCTCTTTCACCCCTATTTTTATGCCTAAGGATGAATGCCTCAATGGACAAAATTACAATCTATGGAAAGACGTCATGTGCGCATATCTCTATACGAATCTTCTTCATGAGGTAGTAGTTGGGTCAGACCCCGAACCCAATAGACTTACCAACTTAGACAATTCGCATGTGTGGAATGTCAAGGACAAACGAGCTTTAGATCAGCTGTTACTTGCCTGTGACGAACTAACGAAAGGACATATCACGGCCTGTAAAACATCCGAGGACGCTTGGGATACGTTAGCCGCTTTGTATGAAGAGAAAACCCCTTCAAAAATATATCCATTAGAGGTTGAGTTTCATAATTTAACCATTCAGCCAAACGACACAATTACCAAGGTCATAGCCCAATTTGAGGACTATCAGCGTAAATTAGCACTATGTGGTAGGCAGATTTCTAGTGAAGACATGGCCATTCGGCTTCTTAACAAGTTACCTAAGTCATACGAGGCATTTGTCACAACTTTGTATAATTGCGGCCAAGTCTTAACTTGGGAAGAGGTTTGTTGATTGTTGCTCCTTCACAACTCACGAGCCAAATCAACTTCCTCCCAAGATTCTGCCATGAAGGCCAAAGGCCCATTCAATAAGGGCAAAACTACAAGTCATCATACTAGCAATGGATCTAAGCAAGGATCTCATAATTCATCGAAGAAGTTCACTTGTAATTTTTGTGGCAAAGTTGGCCACATTGAAAAATATTGCTTCAAGAAAAAGAACCAGGACAAGTCTAAGTCTAACTCAAAGAGTGAACATCATTCTAACTGCACAAGTGAAGACCTATTTCTCACAACTGAACACAAAGCACTTGTGGCAACCACTCCCAAGAAAGAATGGATTTTTGATAGTGATGCTTCATCCCACGTGCCATGACAAAGATGATAACAAGGACAAGTTTACCTTGGAGATAACAAGTGCATTGAAATCCAAGGAAAAGGAAAAGTTCAAGTCATCAACTCTGACGGCGCGACCAAGTCACTAAAAGATGTTCTTTATGTACCAAGCCTCTGTAAGAATCTTCTTTCAGTCAAAGCCATCACAAAGTGCAACATGACGGTTCAGTTTGATCACAACAAAGCTCAAGTAATTGATCATGAATCCAATGAAGTGATAGCTCAAGGATATGAAGATAAGGGTCTCTACAAGCTTTCAAGTTTTATGGCCAAGGATTCAAGTCTCAACTTGTGGCATTGCAGATTTGGACATACCTCTTGCTTAGCTAAGATCTCTTCCAATCATCTTGTCAAAGGTCTACCCAAGATCGCACAAGTGGAATTGAATTGCAAAGCATGTGACAAGCAAATAGCTTTCTCTTTGCCTAAAGAAGCATCCATTTCTGCAAATAAACCCTTAACATTAATCCATGCTGACATTTGTGGACCTATGAGTACACCTTCTCTAAGTGGGTCAATTTACTTCTTCCTGATTGTAGATGACTTCACTAGATACACATGGGTTTATTCACTCAAGCATAAAGAAGATGCCATTTCCAAGTTTAAGGAGTGGACAAAAATAGTTGAAGAAGACTTTCCAAGTTCTTTGAAGATCATCCGATCTGATGGAGATAGTAGCTTTGTCAACCAAAACTTATCCAAGTACTTAAAGCGACATGGAATCAAGTATCAAGCCAAGCAAGATACTCAACAAGGTATTGCATTACAAAAGAGTCGAACTGTGATCCAAATGACTAAAGTTATGCTTAGACAAAAGCAACCTCCACTAAACTATCGGGGTGAAGCAATGCAGACAGCAGTACACATACAAAACAGAGGTCTTTCAGATGTTTTGAAGAACAAAACACCATTTGAGGCTTACTTTCAAAAGAAGCCAAGTGTAAGCTATTTCCGCGTCTTTTGTAGTGGTACCTATGTCTAAGGTCATGATGATGCTCGGCCTAAGCATTACATTTTCATCGAGTACAGTGAGCGACAAAAGGCATACAAACTCTTCGACCCAAAGAGTCACTCAGTTACAGTAACCAAAGACTGCACCTTTGATGAATACTCTAAGTATTCATCCCTTTTGGATCCTTCCATTTCCAATTCAGAGGGGGATCATTCCAGTTTTGAGCAGTCACACTATGCAGAGGATGCTCTCTTTGTACATGACTTTCCCGATCATGATATAGGTTTGGAGCAGGAGGAATCAGAGATATCATCTCAGCTTATACCTCAGATGGATATACCTATCATATCATTGAAGGTTTATATTTCACCTCAGCTTCAGTTGGGCATTACTCCAGGATGAGTGACTCGTCATTTTCCATTCCTATCTTCGAGAGTCCACTTACCTCGTCTACAACAGCATTCTAAGCATGTACTTTTCCACTCATGGAGTCCAGCATCTGGTTACTTACAACATGACACTCCTACATCTACCTAGATTCATCCCTCACTTGGATCCTATTCTGAGCCTGCTTCTCGGTTCAGAGGGGGCTTCCATGGGCCTATCGATACACAACAAGACTTTGTACACTCCATGGAGGCTTACAGCATACACATGTACTACCTTGTGACTATGATTTTATGCTTCATGCTTTATGTTTCAATCTTGCAGGACCTACTTCTTGGTGATACACATAGTGTGGTGGACATTCTCAAAGCTTTGAAGGCTCCTATGTACCACATGGAGTCATCCTATCTCTCGCACATGGAGGTGATCTCGCCCAGTGAGATCTTGTTCCGTTCCTATACCTCATTGGTAGCATACCTCTGGAGCATCCACTTGATCCATATGGTAGACATATTATGGAGTACCTGGAGATCCCGCATGGTCGATACCACTTGGAGGCTATGGATTCCTAGACGACGACTTCCTATTTTGTGCTCGTGCTGCTATTGCTGATACATTATTGGTGGACCTTTCTCACATACCCTAGCAGCCTCCATACACTACAAAATGGAGTTGTAGAGGGGGTGCTGAGAATATGAGAGTGCATCTCCCTTTTGTATTTTGGAGTCACTCTATTTCTATTACATTTCCTTTGTATTTGGGTACCTTGCCATTTGCTTCTACCGGTTGTATTCATTCTCCTTTCAGGGGAATTATCCCACATGAGATGTATTTTGGAGAGCCCCTCACAAATCTATATAAGGAGGGCCTCTCCCCCATTTGTATTTGGTAAGAAGCTTGAGGAGCCTACTCCATGCTCTTGGCAAGCTCATTTCTAATCCACATGAGTTTACCCATTTCATGTTCTACTCATTTTGTGTCTCACACATTCTTTGTTTTGTGAGAGTACTTTACTTTTCATTTTGCTTCTGCGTGCGTACTCTCTACACCAACACTTCCCCCCCTCTCAAGCCTATTGTCACTGACAAACCCTTATTAGAGTGGTTGTTCCCTGTAGTACGTTTCAAGGTATGAATCAACAAGGGTAGTCGATCTTCCAAATGTAGCTTGGTCGGTTGTCTTGTTCTTCATTTTGTCATGGCTATCCTTTGCAAATCGTGGTCATCTGTATGTACGTCTTCCTTGATTCCATCTTGATGGTGTATTTTTCTGCTTTCAAAAATTGCTAGTTTCTCAAAAGAGGTTGTGAATGTTAATTTTGAACAGCTGTGGGTACTGATGTTTGAACCTTGATGTCCTTAGGATCTTTCAAATATATGTTTCACATTTATTATGCCAGGTATGCATTACCCATAATGAATGATGGGTAAATGTGTTAGTGCATGGGTTAAAGAAAGTATGTGCCTTGTGCATGGCCTTGTAATGTGGCCCTATGCATGCATACTTGGGGAATGCATTGGAAGAAGTATGGTGCAAGAAATGGGGTCTTGAGCTAAGTGATCAAGGGTATGCTGATGAAGAGGTTTCATAAGCTATCATGGTTATATTTTTGCCCAAGTAGGCTATGCTTACCATGGTGAAAGGTCCATCGATCTTCATCTCTTCTTGGTGTACTCCCATTATGGTGATTGACCATTGGCTTGTCTTTCATTGTTGATGAATGTCCTTGCTGATGACTCACTAATGAGATTCTTCGAGCACATGGTCTTGCCACTTCTTCTTCTTCTTCTTCTCTTTTTTTTGGAACAATGTCTCAAACAAGAAGAAAGAGGTTGGTATCAATAAAACATTTTACATATGTCAAATGTGTCTCATGTGCCTGGGATTTTCATTTCTGTGGCCCTATATTAATGCATGGCAGTGTAATGTGGCCCTATATTAATGCATACTATGAAAATGCATGACGTGAATGGTGCAAAAGACAAGGTTTTGCCAAAGGCACATGGTTGTTGCACATGGAGGCTTTTAATGTTCGTGTAGATGTTGGAGGTATCCATTGGATTTCAAAATAACAACTGCTGATTCCTCCTTATAGGGATCCATTTGAGAACAGTGTTTGGCTGAGTTCAAGTCACTTTGACTTCTCCATCTTTGAGTGGTTGCTTAAATTTTGTATCCCGCATGGTTGTCTCTTTGGCTATGTGAATGCTACTAGTGCTTTTGGCTTCCAAACCCATATCCTTGATGATTATCTTCTTATTATTGCCAAAGAGATGAAGTGATCTTCTTTTCAGTTCGATGCTTGGTACTGGCCCTTGCCTCTTTGTGGCTTACTTGTTGAGGCTTTGCTAGTGAGAAAGGGCATAGGGTTTTGTGCATCCAAGCGTGCCTTGGGTACCCACATATGGAATTGCCCTTGTTGAGCTACAACTAATTTCTTAGGCACTCAAATTTGAACGTTAATGTGGTCAGCCTTCATTGATGAATTTGCTACCAAAATTTGTCGAAGTCCTTGTGGTTGATCTTGTCCTCATTGATTGGTTCTTGCTTTGGCATGGTTGGCTTGCTCGAGTGGAAGTTTTTGGGGAAAAACTGGTGGTTGTTGTCCTTTTCGTACCTAAATTTGCTTCATGCCCGAAACTACTTTCTTCTTGAATTTTGTTTGTCTATTTGATATAGCGGTCGTATTGTATTGTTTCACTTGTGTTTGTGGTTGAGCTATTGTGGTTGCCTTGATCTTTGAGAAAGAAGAGAGGTCCACTCGCCTTTGAGACTATTCTTCCATGATATAGTCCTTCTGGATCATAGAGCTTTTCACACATACAAATTCTTCTTTGCTAAGATTAGTCTATGAAGAACTAAGACAATGTGTGACACCTAGATTTGTGAGCATGCGATTCTCTAATTCTAATGCAAGGCATTTTTCATGTAGCCAAACTTGAAGAATTTAACTTCTTAGGTTTAAGTTGAGTGCATGGTCATAAATCCAGGCTTGACCCAAGACAAGTGGTTCCATAAGGTCCTCACCTTCACACATGAGCGTTTTGACTATCTATAATTTGCTAAACACCTTTCTCTACATGTAGTCCATCATTTTTTTATGAAATCACTCATGATTGATAGGTTAGTAAGTTAATCTGAGTTCCCCAAAATGAATTAGATCAATTGTTGTTGTGCTCAAAGAATTGTTCAAAACACTAAACATGTGTAAGAACAAAAATACCAAGTGTTCTTGGATAAACTTCCTACCTACCTGCATTGATCCATCAATTAGTGGATCATCTTCCAAGAAACATATATGATTATTTATGTTCATTAGCAAGATAAAGAGGCCCACTACACTCTTCAGCCATCACTCTTAGTAGTTGTGAAGCAAGATCTAGCTACACCACTTCATCTCTTGTGACTATCCACCATCTCCTCCAACAGTGGTAATCATAGCAACAAAAATCAAGATGGGAGATGGATTTTCAAGTCTTAGGCTGCTTCATCAACATAAGCTTTACATTAAAATATTCTTTTAGAGAAATTAATTTCTGTTATTATAGCATTATTGTCCATCACAAAAACCATCTATCACATTTATGAAATAGTGAAAAAATCATCTTAACCGAAATAGTCTAGCTTGGTTGATTCCTGGAATACTTCTTTTTTGTAGTCTTTGATTGAGTATTTGTTTGGTGCATGTTTGGGGTTATGTCACCTAGGCAGAGGATTGTTCACCCTTGCATATCTAGATCTGCTTCATTGTTTGAATCACCTTGTTTCAGGTATTCCATTTGCTATGAGAATCGACTATCAAAATTCTCTACTACTTAGGCTCCTTTATTGGATGGTTATCAATTCACTTTGAAAAAGAAGAGAGTTTCACCAATTCTTTCACTCTTGCATTGAGAACAACATCCTTCTAAATCACAAAGTTTTTTACAAGAACAACATGTGTGCCCCTAGAGGGACTAGGAGTTGGTGCCTTTCATAATTCCTTAAGTAATTGATTTGCTAGTTCAATTGTGATATATTATTGGTTCACCCTGACCTGAAGAAGTCCACTTCTTAGGTTGATATTGATAGTATAATCATACATCCAATCATGACCTAAGTCATGAGGTTTTGTAAGATCCTCATCTTGACACACTAGCATTTTCACTATCATTGGGACAATGTGGATGGGAAGCTCCACCTTGCCTAGACAAGGTGTTTCCATCTCTCCCAATCCTATGAGATAAGCTTCTATAGGATTGATACTTAATTTCAGTTCTTGACCATACAAAATTCTAATTGCACTTATGGCTGCATGTGAGCCAATCAAGGCTCTTATGATCCTTGCACTCTTTCCTTGTCCTACCTCTAGATTCTAGGATATCAGTCAATTATTTGAGGGGAAATTAATCATGAGGCTTGGCACATGGCCATGGGATATGTAGGATTTTTAATGAGCATCTGACCTAGGTTGATCTCTACCTTGTCTCCTCTATTTCATTCGCCCTATGCATTCTAGGGCTTGTGCCTGAGTATCTTCGGAAATTCGTCTCTCCTCTTCCTTATGTTTCTTTGTAGTGTTGAGTTGACTGAGAATTTCTTCAGTGAGAGATTCTTGATATAATTTCACTCTACACCCATTAATATAGCTTGGTATTACAATACCTCTAATGCAGTTGATGAAGAAAAATTGAACTAGAAGAAAGGTAAATCAAAGGTTCAAATATTTGATGAAGAAGAGAACAATGAAGCATTAGTTGAACTTGAAGAAATGCCAAGGCTTGATCCAAAATGTGATGAACCAGAAACTTCGAGAAGTAGAGAATGCAGAAGATCATCAAGGCACAAATGGCAACCTACAAGGTATAGCTATGATACTTCATTTTTGACCACTAAAGATTATGCTTATATGGTGAAAACAGAGGAATGCCCTTCTACATATGAAGAGGCAAAAGGTAAGGAAAATTGGGAGAAAGCTATGCAGGAGGAGTATGATGCATTGACCAAATATTCAGAAGATCATTGGATGCGAATGGGTCTACAAGACAAAGAGGTATGCAGATGGAAGTGTGTCTAGATATAAAGCTAGACTTGTTGTGAAAGGGTATGCTCAAATATATGGTATAGATTATGATGAGACTTATAGTCCTGTGGCAAAGATGAGAAGTATAAGGACTCTCATAGCTATTGCTACATGTAAAGGTTTGAAGTTATGTCAATTAGATGTGAAGAATGCTTTTTTAAATGGTTTCATTTCAGATGATGTTTTCATGGAGCAACGAGAGGGTTTCAAAGATAAAAGGTATCCACAGTATGTATGTAAGCTCAAGAGAGCTTTGTATGGTTTGAAGCAGGCCCCAAGGGCATGGAATTATAGACTTGTGAAGTTCTTGAAGGAGCTTGGTTTCCAAGTGTCTAAAACACATAGTAGCTTGCTTGTTAAAGCATGTAGTGATGGGTTCATTTACATGTGCATGTATGTTGATGACATAATTCTTACACATAGAAATGAGAAGGGCATGAAAAGTCTTAAGAAGAAAATGGAGAAAGAGTTCGAGATTAGTGACTTGGGAGACTTTTCATATTTTTGGGCATGGAGATTTCATATACTCAACATGGAGTATATGTGACTCAAGAAAGGTATTTGAAGAACTTACTAATCAAGTTTAAAATGGAAGAGTAGCACCTACTCCAATGGAGTTGAATCATAAATTGAGCAGATATGGAGGAGAAGAATTCAAGGACATGAAGCTATATCAAAGTCTGGTTGGTAGTTTAATCTATGCTACATTAACTAGGCCTGATTTGTCATATGCAATTGGAGTGTTGTCTCAATTAATGCATTGTCCTAGAAGAGGACATTGGATTGCAAGACAAAGGGTGCTAAGATACATTAAGGGTACACTCAAAGAAGGTTTGTATTATGGATTCACATCAGATACAAACATCAAGATTTATAGTGATACAAATTGGGTTGGTAAGCCTAATGATAGGAGGTCAACCTATGGGTATCTATGTTATGTGGGAGATAAGTTAATCTCTTGGTTTTCTAAGAAGCAACATATAGTTTCTTTGTCATCCATAGAAGCAAAGTATAAAGGTATGGCTGAAGTGGCAAAGGAGGTTATATGGTTGAAGACTCTCATGAAGAGTTTTGACATCATTCAGAGTACACCCACTATTCATGGAGATAATATGAGTTCATTGTATCTAGATGCTAACCCTATGTTTCATGCCAAGACTAAACATATTGAGATCTAATATCATTTCTTGAGAGATAAGGTGATTGATAAAGAAATTGAAGTCATACATACTTCAACAAAAGATCAGATTGGAGATATGTTAACCAAAAGCTTGGATGGATCTAAGTCACAAAGGTTCAAAGACATGGTAGGTATAAAGAAGACGGAGAAAATCACAATTGATGATTGAAGGGGAGCGGTTGGTGCAAGACAATCATCAATTGATGATTTGGACAAAGATTTGAAGTCAAAGAATGAAGCAAAGATCAACATATGAGGCTTGAAGTTTAGTGCATGATCAAAAGATGAAGACTTGTATATACATGTATACTAATCTTGTAATTAGTTCATAAAACTTTGCATCTATGATGATTCCTGATGTAAACATCTATATATACTTGATATAGATGTACTAAGAGTATGAGGGATGATGAATGATAAGTTTTAGAAGTCATTAGAGACTTTAGAAAGTGAGGAAAACTTATGTATCAATCAGATGTAATTTTTCTGGAATAGAAGAAAGTTGCACCTCGATCTTTTGCTCAAAGCTCCTTCTATGTTTATCTTCTTGATGAATTCTCTTGTACAAGTATAATTCTATAGTTTAGTGATCTCTATACAAGTTTTGAGAGTTTAATTGTAATGAGGCTGAGAGATATTTAAGTAGGAACATTTACATGTGTAAATGGAAGAATTGAAGACAAGAACATTTGCAATCCCGATGGTCAATGTTTTGATCAAAGCTCCCTCCACAGTGTAAAGTTTTGAGCAAGTAAGCACTCATTCTTTAAGTTGAAAGGTAAGCTACTTGTGGCTAAAAGAATTTCAATAAAAGGGGTCTAGTCTGGGAGAACCATGCATTAGACATT
The DNA here is from genome assembly GCA_020310875.1 of Ceratopteris richardii. Taxonomy (NCBI): domain Eukaryota; kingdom Viridiplantae; phylum Streptophyta; class Polypodiopsida; order Polypodiales; family Pteridaceae; genus Ceratopteris; species Ceratopteris richardii. Next base: position 110,697,883 of record CM035414.1, read on the forward strand.
GTAGGTGCCAAAGTCGACTATATAGAAGAACAATATCAGACATAGGTACATTGTTTGAAGCAAATCTCAAAATCTATAGAATCTTTTGAAGAGATTTAACTTGGAGAAGGTGCGCAAACTGTAAATAGAAATTTTATATAAAGTTTCACTGAAAACTTTACACATTTGATTAGTCAATGAGTGAATTAATTGCACTAGACTTTTCTAAATAATTAGTTTCTTCACAACTAGTTCAAAGTTTGATAATTTGGCATTGGTCTTCTGAAATTGGTTGAGGTTTTGAGTTGTTCTTGATATAGAGGTGCTCTAACATCAAGGATAACACGTTCTTTTGGAGATTAACACTCTCCATCATTCATGCACGGAATCTATGTTGTCTATGCATTTATGGATAGGATTCCACTGTATAGGGGGCACGTCTCTATGAGAGTAGTCTTTGAGATTGACTTTACTAGTGACACCTAAGTGTTGCATATAGAAGGAATTGGTTCCCCAATCTTGCACTACTTGCAACTATCTCATGAGAGATCTTCCCAAAATCATCTCATAGGCTTGGTTTTTGTGAAAGTCACATATGGAAAAAGTATGCCCAAAGTTTACACAACAAGTAGTGAGAGTTATTCCTTCTAGCAATCCTGAAGGCTTCTCAATATGGCCATCAGTGATTTGCAATTTCATTCTTGTTAGCATGAATGCTCACTTGCCCCAACACTTCCACAAGGAAGTGGTAGCAATTGTGACTCCTACACCTGAGTCCAAGATTGCCTTTGTTGTATAGCCCTGATAATTAATAGAGAGATATGTATTCCTATCCTTTGCTCATGTCTTCTATCTTATCCAAGGGTATCTAAGGTACTGTCTCATGTGATCGTACCTGGGAATGTCTTTGATATCTCTGGCACTAGGTTGGCTATGTGTTTCCATAATTTCGACTTGATTTTAAGTAGCTGCTCTAAAGTGAGATGCCACTACACTTAAGTGTTCTTCACTACTTCAACATTCCTAGGTATCACTGAATCTTCATTCCTTACCATGACTATGGGGGATCTCATGTAGGTGGACTTCAATTCCCATGGAATTGTGAAATGTGGAAATTCTTGCAAGGAATTAGACTCGAAGTCTAATTGTTCACTAGATTGCTCATCTTCCTGCTCTCCATAAATAAAAGGAATTTCTTGTAGAAACTGATCATGTAGATCATCCATGATCTCAATAGGAGGTGGATTTTCATTTTCCATGGCCCATTTCTCCTCTTGAATAAATTTTCACTTTCTTGAGTATTCCTAACATTTTTGGACTCTTGTGGATGAATGTTATGTACCTAACTGGTAAGATACCATTAAGCAGAATGCATCAATTCCAATGTCACTTGATTAGTGGTTATCACCTTAGTGAGAGTGTTATATACACAATTTTTGGTACTATGTTTCATGACATTACATATTTCACAATAAACTTGATTCAAAGCACAAGTTGTAGCTACATGATCTGCATTTTGACATTTTGTATGATATATATATATATATATATATATATATATATATATATATATATATATGATAACTTATGACTAGAGGAATTGGTTGGGATGTAGCCACTTCTAACATATGCTGCAATGAAGGATTGGCCTCTTTAAGATTCCATTCTAGTTGGTGAATTACATCAATGATTTTATCTTATGTGTGTGTTCCAACTAGAGAAAGAAGGCAAATTTTTTCCAAATTATATTAAGACCATCCATAAACCATCCTCTTATTACATCTTCTGGTGGTCAGTCAATTTGTAGAATCTATCATAGATTACTTGTTGGCTCTCAAAGAAGTGGATGCACAAGAAGAGGGAGCATGTAGGCAGCTCTAAGAAGTATATGTCAAATTTTTACAAGAAACCCCTATAAAAACAGTGATTTGGATCACTAAAAACCATTGTAAATGTCGATTCACATTTTTGCAAGTCCATTTTGTTCAAGATGAGGAATGCTTCAGCTCAAAGATTACTAGAAGTGTCTACATACCAATTTTCATTATTTTTTGGCTTCCTTTGAGCCCTAAAACAAGCCCTAGAACCTAATCTTAAACTAGGCGAGATATAATGTCTAAATAAGGCCAAAGCTAGTGAAAAACTATAAAAAGAGCCAAAAAACTCATTTTTTAGGTTAGCTAGTTGGAGAGTAAACTTATTCATGAGCATTGTGTACTTTCTTTGAACTTGTTAATAGAGTATTCCATTGCTCCACTCTGTAAGCCGCCGGATTGGCAATTGTAAATCTTTTTCTTTTCATATTCCGCACGAACCGAAAGGTCGTTGTGTAGAATTGTAACTACTTATACATCAATGAAAGGATGCTCTGGTGACGACCAGAAGAATCGCCAGACTGTCTGTCTGGGCGATACGTTCTGTGGAGTTCTCGTAGTGTTGTGTTTGAGAATTCTGAGTAATACTGTGTCTTTTTGTCTTTGTTTGATTATTTGCACCTGTACGGTAAAGACTGGGTTACGATAATGTTTACAGTAAGTTAAGTATTGAATCACTGTTCTGTTAAGTTAATTATTGTAAGTCTGTACTAGGGTAGTGTTTACCTTGTGCGTCGGGTACTAAGAAGTATTAATTCGTGTACGATTCGGAAGTCTGTGAGAGAACCCATCGGAGTATTGGTAGTAATTCGTATTATGAGAGCTTTTAATATTATTGTACTGAGAAGTGAATGATTTAATTGGGAAAATCAAGTTATAGGGCCTCTGTTTAGCAGACCCCTTCCACTCCCAAGAACTCGAAAGAGCTTAAACGTGTCTTTGACGGCAAAGCGCGTTTAACACTGGCGCCGTCTGTGGGAAGGTGGCAACAGATTGTTGCAAATTGATTGTGGGAATGTGGCCATAGATTGTGAATCGACAGTAAGGTGGAGTAGTACGCAAGTGTTGCAAAGGTGATATATGCCGGTTACTCGATCCGGTGAGTCGTATTTGAAGTATAGGAGAGACCGACAGCCTTGGGCTGCACCAAATTTGTTAAGAACACCCCCAGGAGGAAGAAGCACAGATCGGTTAGGCCCGGTCGTCGAAGAAGTGAAGAATGTTAGTAGTGATTCTGATAGCATTCCGGTGGAACATACTACAATTCCGATGGATTCCGGTGAAATTTCGGCACAGTCTACAGAAGATACAGTAACTTCGGAGTCTACAAGGACGCAGTGTGTAGTTGACCCGATACTGTCTGGTCAGGATTCGAACCCATCTGTCTTGCCCAGAGAGGTCATTGAAGGTGAAAGAATACCTTGGATTGGGGAAAGTTCCACTAATTCTGGTGGCAGTTCGATCCCAGTTGTAGAGAATTTACAATTTTCCGGTGACAGTGTGATACTTCCTGGTGAATCTTCATTCCGGACACCATTGTTCGGGGTAAGCTTGCCTACGTTTGGTACCACAGAAGAGGATAGGCTATTCGAATTGGAAATCCGTAAAAGGCTGGAAGCTATTTTCAAGTCGGAAGGTGAGCAGTCTGACCATACAGATTCTGAAGAACAAGAAACGCCACCTCAGAACTCAGGGGATAGTAATAGTACCACTATTAGCGCCATGAGTAGACAACAGCAACAACAACCACAACAACAACAACAACAACAACAACAACAACAACAACAACAACAACAACAACAACAACAACAACAACAACAACAACAACAATAACAACAGCAACAACCACTTCCACTCCAGCCGGTTCCAACAGGAGTAACTTACACCAAGTTCGGTGGATTTCTAGGTGACGATCCTGATGCTCATGTACGCACTTTTGAAATAAGTTATGCAGTGCTAAACCATCCACCTGATCCGGAATACAAGGCCATCGTTTTCTAGTCAACATTAGTTAATGAAGCAGCGAGGTGGCTTACAGAGTATGATTTCAATCATTTCGTTACCTATGAGGCGGTAAGGGATGCATTTTTACAGAGGTTCCAATTGAAGAAGAACCCTGCCGAAATTTTCGATTACTTGCAGAACAATAAACAGAAGCTGCACCAGACTGTGCAGGAATATGCTACCCTATTTAGAACTCATTTGAGACAACTACCGCCGGTCCATGCCAACCTACCGGATGATGTCATCACTCAATGGTTTATTAATGGTTTGACTCCGTAGCTCAGACAGATTATGATCATCTGTTGTGTGGGAGCTATGACACTAGATGCGGTTATTGCAATGGCCTTACAACTCGAGCATAAGGTTGGAGGTTTTACCGAAGACCTGGAGTGGTTGACAGTAAAACTGTTGCAGAGGATCCGGCTAGACAGATGTACTGCACCAAGTGCAAGAATCTAGGGCATACCAGTGCCACTTGTGCCCTCAATCAGATGTATTGCGCTATCTGCAATACCATCGGACATTCCACCGAAAATTGTGCGTATAACGCCAAAGTGCAGGGACCAACAATTGTAAATGCCATTATACAAGAACCAAGACAACCAGCCACCCACTATGTACCACCTCAGATGAGAAATAATCAGCAGCAAGGCTACAAAAATTATCGAGGACAGCGGAATACAAACTTCAATACAAATCGCTGGCAGACGGGAACATCACAGGACGATACTTCTTTGCCAGCACCTCGCTGTCATTTTTGCGGTGAGTTGGGTCACATCTGAAGATTCTGTAAAGATGCAACCGAATATGATCAGAGAAAGAAAGAGCGTCAGAACCCAATGACCAACATGGTCCATATCTCACCAATAGAAACACAAGCCGTAGTAATCCAGACAAGATCCGGTAAGCAACTACAACCAGCAGCTGAGGTGTTTAAACTGGGCATCCGTGAACAGCAGAGAATGTATGACAAAGCTAGCCAATGGACCACCAAAGAGCCTACAATGTTCCCAGATCCAATTCCGGTGACACAGGTTCCGCTGCCAAAGGAAGGATCGCAGGAACAAGATTATACACCAGTAATAGGAGAATCATCATCAGAGGCAATGAAAAGTATAATTCAAGCAGATCAGGCATGGAAAATTTTATCTAAGGCATCCATTACTCTCCCTCTTGGACAGTTACTTGCACTAGTGCTGGGAGTTCGGCAACAATTCCAGCAACAGCTCAGTCCTGGGTCTTCCTGCATTCCAGTGATGGCAACGGTACAACCGGAAGCTGATTCTACGGTGGATCATTCGGTCCCCTTAATTACGGTATGGTACAAAAATCAAAAGATTACTCAAGTACTAATTGATGGTGGGTCTGGTGTAAACATAGCCACTGCAAAGCTTTGTAAAAAGTTAGGGTGGATGCAAATCGAGCCTGTCCAGTTTTTTGTAAGAATGGCCGACCAATCCAGAGTCCATCCGGTGGGACTCGTACGGAATGTCCCGATCACTTTGCAGGGTATAACGTTTAAGATGACTTTTGTAGTCTTAGAACTACCGGAGTCTAGTCTTGACTATAATCTTCTTTTCGGTCGACCCTGGTTAAAATAGGCTAAAGTCATACAGGATTGGTCCCCACAGGAATTGACTTTTAAGGATAACCACCGTAAATATATTGTCAAACTGGATGCCATTCAGCCTTGCAAACTTCATGCTAGACCATATATAGCAGAGCCGGTCCACATGTTGGATGGCTTATCTGACGATGAAGAAGATGCATTTTTGAAGAACAATGAAGATCTGATTTCCTTAGGTACTGTAGATCTGCAATCTGTTGTAGACAACTGGAGTTTGGCAGCCTGTACGGTGGTGCCTGTGACCAAAGAAATGGAGACAGAAGATACTGTTGCTATGGATGAAGCCGCTCTACAACAACTGTTATAGTCAACTGACGATCCAGGGAAACCTCGTCAATTCTATGTTCTAGAAGATCAGTTAATCACCTATAATTTGGGAGATTAAGTTAATCGGCGATCTGTCAAAATAAAGGCAGGATTGGCCAAGGCATTTCAAGCAGATTTGATCCGACTATTGCGTGAGTACTCTGATGTTTTTGCATGGGAATATCGTGATATGAAAGGTCTGGATCCTCGAATCTATTAACGTAGGGTCGTGCTTAAACTAGAAGCAAAACCAATTAAACAACCCAGTTATCGGATGAATCCTAACTATGCAGCACAGGTCAAGGTAGAGCTCGATCGGTTACTAAGGGTCGGATTCATCGTACCAATAGAACACGCTGAATGGATATCACCAATTGTTATTGTTCCTAAGAAAAATAAGCAGCTCCGAATCTGTGTGGATTACCGTCAATTGAATGCGGCCACAGTGCCTGATCCGTTTCCTCTTCCTTTTCTTGACACAATGCTTGACAGAGTGGTCGGACACGAGATGTACTCCTTTTTGGACGGTTACAGTGGTTATAACCAGGTCAGAATGACTGAACAAGACATACAAAAAACAGCTTTCATTACCAATTGGGGTGTTTTTGTTTGTACAGTCATGTGGTTTGGATTAAGAAATGCTCTTAGCACTTTTCAACGCTGTATGCAAGAAATCTTCTCACCCTATCTCACTTCTTTTATGCAAGTATATCTAGATGACTTCTCTTTATTCGGTAAGATGGTAGCACACCTGTATAATTTATGGTGTTGCTTTGAGAAATGTCGTGAATACCGACTCTGCCTGAACCCAACCAAATCTGTTTGTACGGTTTCTTGTGGTAAGCTCCTTGGTCATATTGTATCTGCACAGGGCATACAAGTTGACCCAGACAAAGTTGTAGCTGTGTTAGAAGCACCTGTGCCTATTACGCCGAAAGAAGTGATGTGCTTCCTGGGTCAAGTCCGGTGGCATGCTCGACATTTACGGTGGCTTGCCCATTTGGCAATACCCCTAAATCGGCTAATAACTAGTACTCCTCGATAGCTTGACTAGACTCCGGAATGTCAAACTGCATTTGATCGTCTAAAAGGATTATTAACACAGGTTCCAATTCTACAACCTCCTGATTGGGAACGCCCATTTCATGTTTTTGTAGACGCATCGGATATAGCCATTGGAAGTGTTTTAATGCAACAAACTGATAAGTGGTTATGGCCTGTCTATTATGCAAGTCGACGGCTTACTCCTGCTGAAAAGAATTATTCAGTGACTAAAAGAGAATGTCTCGGTTTGGTGTATTATGTAAAGAAATTCTGGCATTATTTGCTAGGCCGAAAATTCATCTTTCATGTAGATCATGTTGCGCTGGTGTATCTGGTTAGACAGCAGCATTTAGGTGGTCCTTTGGTGCCTTGGGTTTTATTGTTACAAGAGTTCGATTATGAAGTAATTCATCGACCCGACACTACACATGCATTAGCAGATTTTCTCTCTCAGTTGGATTCCGGTGAAGCTCCGATCGGTGTTGATGATACCACACCAGCAATTTACATTACTGAACCAACTAGTAATGAATCTGCAGAACCTCCTATGCCACCTACTTACTATGATCAGTTATTAACCTTTCTTACTGATGGATGTCTTCCCCCTCAAACTTCTCCTGCAATGAAGCAGAAAATTGCAGTTTACAGTCGCAGATTCCGGCTGATTGCCGGACAGTTGTATTATATGGATCACACTGGGGTTTTACTTCGTTGTATTCCTCCACATGAAGTAAACTCAGTTATCGCTCTGGCACATTCAATACCTTCAGGTGGACATTTTGCAGCAGATTTAACGCACCAAAAAATTCTGCAAAGTGGGCTCTGGTGGCCTACTATGTACAAAGATGTATCTCAATTTGTGCAACAGTGTGACAATTGTCAGCGATCTGGAAAGCCTTTACAACGCCACTTCTTCCCTCTAAAACCTGTATTACCTTTGGAACCTTTTCAGAAATGGGATCTAGATTTTATTGGACCAATTACACCTCCAGCAATCCTTAGCAACAATCGATACATTCTAACATGCACAGATTATGCTACCAGATGGGCAGAAGCTTGGGCCTTACGGTCCGCCACAGCTGTTTCGGTGGCCAAATGCCTAATGAAGGATGTATTCCCACGTTATGGATTACCTTTGGAACTTGTCACAGATCAAGGGACACACTTTGTCAACAAATTAATGCGAGTGCTCACACACACTTTTTAGATTCTGCATAAAGTCAGTTCACCGTATTATCCTCGTGCTAATGGCTTAACTGAGAGTACAAACAAAACGTTGTTGACTATGCTTCGAAAATTGATTGTGGAATCACTAGAAAGATGGGATCAGTTACTACCTGCAGTATTATGGGCATACCGGACTACCTACAAAGTTGCAACCGGACTGACTCCTTTCAAGCTTGCTTATGGATTGGAAGCAACCGCTCCAATGGAAGTTGTAGTGCCTAGTTTACGCGTGGCCATAACTCAGAAGTTGATACCCGAAGAGTCTTTGCCATTTCGGTTGGACACACTTAGAGAACTGGATGAGCATCGCTGGGAAAGTTTTCTGACTCTTCAAGAAGTGCAGTTGCGGCAAGCTCGTACACATCAAATTACGATGGTTTGGTCCTTACCGGATTACTGAACAAGTGGGCCAAGGTACTTTTCGGTTGACTACTTTGATCGGAGTTCCTCTTCCTAAAGTGATCAATGGTTCAAAGTTGCGGCCATATCATCAAGCATCTGATTCTCGCTGACATGTTCTGCGGTTGCCCGCGTGTCTTTTTTCTTTTTCTTTTTTCTTTTGCGTGTTAGTTGAATAATAACCATAAACTCCTCGTTTTGCTACATAACCATGAATAATCGCCGCCTTTTGTTATTGATTCTACTCATGCATGCACACCGTAGTTATGAAGGTTATCATCTCAACATCGCACAATGATTAACAATTTCGATCGCCTCCCGCTGCCAAGTATCTACTTAATCTTTTTTCATTTCGCTGTTAATCGCTATTGTGTCTGGGTGTTCTGTGTGCTTTGTGTTTTCTATCATCACTGTGTATTCGTGCTACTTTGCGTGCTCATCATGGAAGCCCTGGCAAACTTTGCTACCTTCCGTGACGGACTTCCTCAGGACGTAAGTGAATTCTTGCGTGTCCGAAGTTTGTCCAACTTCACTGAATTGCCCTGGCATTCAGTGGAGTGCCATCCGTATTATGCTCAGATAATCGCTGCTATTGCCGCCACACCTGCTACGGAGCAGAGTTGGCCTATTACGTGTTTCCCATCTCGTGTTGTAATCACCCTGCAGTCATTTGCTGCTGCTTTTCGACTCTCTCCGGAAGGACGAGAGAATGGTCCTAACCTTCCAATCGCTACTATGATTCAATTGTTCCCCAGGTACTCTTCGAATGAGTATGCTATACTCTGTCGCCCTGAGCCTGAAAGAACAGCTTTGCAATTTTTAGTAGCCATATTAAACTTACAAAAATCCACTTATGGGATTTCTCGCCCATTCTACTCAGTGATTGATATGGCTGCTGGAAAGCCTATCAATTTTGCTTCTTACTATTTCAGGTGCATTCACCGTGAATCCTTACGATCATAAAACACGTTAACAAAGGTGATCTCCCACGTTCACATCTATCGCACATCCTTACTTTTTTGTTTCCGACCCTCCAAGCAGCGCAACCGCCTCCACGAGCTCCAATTTTATATCATGAAGAATCTGCTCAAATACTTGAAGACGACGAAGAAGTTGATGAAGAAATCTTCCAGCTCCTCCGCCAAAAACAAATCCGGATAAGTTCGTCTGACAGTCAAGTGCAAGGGTCTGCCGCTAGAAATAAAGCAGACAAAAATGAAGAAGAGATTTTCCACGACACTGCTACCTCGATTCACCATGATTCATCCGCTCAGTCATCTCCAAACCAACAACAATATCAGAGTGTTACTGCTGATTCTGAAGACAGATCTTCTAAGGAAGAATCTCAGCAGCAGTCCAAACAAGATGTGCAACAAGATACGCAGATTATTGTTGCAGAAGTTTTGGCAGCTTTGATTGCGGCAGTAGATTCTGCAGTTATTCAACCTCAAGTGACTACGCAGCAATCCACCGAAAAAGTATTGGTGGCTAACACTCTGCAACCCACTCCTCCACCCATACCTCCACTTAAACCTATTATCCCCATTCCACCGATTGTACCAGAAGCACCGGATTCATCATCCTCTTCACCTAACTATTCTCCACCCAATTCCCATCAACTCCTGATAGCTTCTTCATCTCAACCACGTCCTCCTCTTCTGTTTCCTTCAATTCCTATGTTTACTGAGCTCACATCCATGGGTCATATGTTGATCCAACTATTGCAGCAACTACCAGCACAGATGAAAGAGGTTACTGATAATCTCAGAGAAGAATTCCAGCATAAAGTCGATGTTCTTGAGGCAGATATTAATCCACTCCAGGAAGAGATAGATGTAGTAAAAGCAGAAAATCATGCTCTCCACAAACAGATATTACAGCTCCAGGCTACACTTGGTGAACAAGAATTGTTAATCAACTAGAAAAATGCTGCATTAGCTGAGATTCAGGTTAAAGATGATTTATTAAGTGCTGTCAATGCTGAGATTGTCCAGTTAACACAGTTAGTACAGGATAAGGAGGATGCACGAGCTGCCCTTTGAAATTTATTGGCCGAAACACGAGTTCAACTTGATGAAGCATTGCAGACAGGAAAAGAGATGGCGGATTTAGCCAAACAGACAAACAAAGAACTTCAGCTTGCTAATGATAATTTGTTTGAATCAAATTCTACTCTTAAAAACCAGATGACATTGGTCGCTCAACTCTAGAAAGAAGTCGCCGGTATTCGAAGAGAGCGAGATGCTTACTATTAGACCATCCAATTTCAGAATCAAGAACTGGAGAGAAGAGAAAGGCAACTTGGAGCCCAAGCAGAACGTTTGTCAAGAATAGATCAACAGATTGCATATATGAAATTGAGTCGTGACGCAGCACTGGCAAATGACTTTTACCTGCAGGAAAAGTTTTTGTAGACACAGACGGAAATATTAATGAGCCATGTAATTTCTTTAAGTTCTGTCCGTACTGATGCACAACTAGTAGAACCAGACATTCTAAAGAAAATGCTGGATAGCCTCAAATAGAAAATTGCCAGAACATTTAAGTTAGCCCGAACAATGTATAGGTATAGTAGATGAACATTAAAATTTTGAGGTTTCTATGTTTTCATCATCATCATGCCAAAAGCTCAAACCATCGTGATGGTCCATCAAGTTTTGATTATTTAGAACTCCTTTATACCAGCATATAGAGCATGCTAGTGATTCCAAGTAACCATAGATGTATTTGTAAGAATCACAATTTTTTAGGCCATCGTGATAGGATCACATCTTTATGATAGGCCTTGCCATTGCAACATGCCTTAACCATCGCAACAGTGCTCACACCATTGCATTCCTTCTGGACCATTGCAATAGTCATAGACCATCAAGATAGTCCCATACCATCGTGATAGTCACAGACCATCATGGTGCTCCCAGACCATCATGGTGCTCCCAGACCATCGTGACAGTCGTAGAACATCACACAAATCCCAAACCATCATGACACTCCTAGACATTGCAATAGCCCTAGACCATCTCGATAGTCTCAGACCATCCCGATAGG